>CAIGRN010116161.1:0-20015 GCA_903798345.1 Fraxinus anomala
GGTGTCAAACCCTCCCGACAGCATAACATGATTGTACATATACTTTTTCCCGTCTCTCTACCCCTATAATCTTCACACGAACATATAATCTGAAGATCTGGAGTTTTTTATTAGTTATTTATGTGTCAGAGAGGGATTTGAGTAGAAGGTTTATGACGTACCGAAGAGCTACTAGCAGATGCAGGATATGAACAACATCTCAATCGACATCGTCATCGTCAACATCGTCGTAGTTAAAAATCCGGAGTAGGCCCCCGGTTGATGTCCAGTCGAGGAAGTTGTTCGTGGGAAACCCGCAAGTATACGAGATCGTTAATAAGTAATAGATTTGATGAGGTGACAGTATCATTCCGAAGGGAATAAATTCAATTCAAGTTTACTAGTTATACATAATTCAAATTGTGTAACAAAAGATATTTTGATATTGTAATTATTTTAATTTAATATAAAAAATTTGCCTGACTAATATTCTTATCAATTTATGAATGATTGTATTGGATTTAGAATTCACTTATTGTTATCCATTTCATTTTCTAATTATGTAATCTAGTTATATTCATGTGTTCTTAACAATCGATATAACTAATGTATGTAATTCTTTTCAAGAGAAATTAATTCTATTCTATTCATGATCTGAATCTATTTCTAACCCGAATTTAAATTATTAGAATGCATTAAATTTTAGATTATTTATAGGATTGCATATGGGATAAATGTTATTCCTAACATTTATTGTATATGTGTTAATTTTGTCACATTCTAAACTTATTGTGCGTCTCTCAACACTACAATAAAGAATTAATTATTTAATTGGTGATCAAACAATTAAATAATGCAATAAAAAGGAAAATTATTCAAGAAAAACAAGAAATAAACTAAATTACCAGTCTTAAATTAAAACAAATAAACAATATAATTCATCTTCATCCAATACCAAAAAAATGATCTAACCTAACATGTTTTTGAAAAAATTACAAGAAAAATAATAGAAAAACATAACACGGATCATGATAGAATGAAAAAAGATGTTGATCTTCAATTTCAAAATTGAATTGTTCAAAATCTTGATATAATTGACTTCAATTTCTTGCTAGTTTTTGATGTTTCTATCAAAACATAGAAATGGTCTCTTGTTTTTAATGAATTTAATGATATTATTGTGTATGAAGAGGCAAGAGAGGGTTTCCAATATTTTGGCCAAATTTTGTATTTGTAGGAGTCCAAAAATTGAGCCAAGCACGTAAAGAATTTAAAACCAATTAAAAATTCTGGTGAAAAAGGGAATTTGCGCGCCGAGTCCCTGATCTTGCACCACGCTGGCGCGCTGGCATTTGGCTGGAACGCGCGCCACACAGCTGAATTATTCCCTGTAATTAAAAGTCCGGTGCACCAGCGTCGGCCATTTCCACTAAATTATTCGTGCTCGCGGTATTGTAACTATCAGCCGTTCTGTGTTTTAGTCCCCATATTTGTTTAAGATGCTTCTTGAGTCCATTCTTTGATACAATTTCAGCCCTTTATCTTCAAATTACTTCCAATAAATCCAAGAATTTCACAATCATCGATCTTAAGTCCAAATCAACTATTGCAAGTGTGTAATTTAATCCTCGAAGTTTGGATTTCTTCATTTTTGCCCATTTTTCATTTCTTTTGTGCAGTTCTACCAATTTACCTCGAGTTTTACCTAACAAGCAAAATTAATATCTAATTAAGTCATAAGTCATCAAAATTAATAATAATTGATCACGTTTAATGGTACCGACAAGTGTATAATACACTCATCGGCAACAATCGGATAAGAAGATTTTGCGGAGATCCAAGTCCGAGCCGTTGCTTTGGAAAGCTAGAGGCGGAGAGGATGATAGGCCCTTGACATCGGCGGAAGAAGACGTCGTATTCCATTACCAGCCGTAGACGTGCACGGATATATTTTCCTCGCCTGAGATTTTGGTCCCTCGGTCTCCGAATTTCGATGTGAGATGGATTTCGCAATAATTAATTAATTTCTCGTGTCTGATTGGTTCCAATTGACTATTCATATTTAAATATTACTATGCCATTTTTCAATTATTTGCTTTGTCTACTAATTTATTGAAATCAAAATTTTGAATCTTGTTTAATTAGATTAAAAATAATAAAATATAACTATTTTGTTCCCAATAAATTGGTCAGTTGCATGAATCCTTTTAGATTAAAACTAAAGATGTGAAATTAATAGCCTTGTCGTGATATTATATTTATTAATGGCATGTATATTCTCATTGCATGTTTATCTCAATAGGCTATAAATATTGTTAATAAAGAGACATATTATAAAGCTTTTTGATTGGAAAATTTAGTTCTATCAGGCCAAGCATGCAAAAACAGGTGATCATGATAGACAAGTTATTCATTCATCATTGTTATCGTTTAAATTCATGTAAGATAAAGTTGAAATATACAACTTTTTTGGGAGCAATAGGGTCTGTTGGCAACGCTTTTGAAAAGCCAAAAGTTGTTTATGAAATTAAAAATTAGTATTTAAATATGTTCGAATAATTTTTGAAAGTGCTTTATTCGATTAGAGGAACGTTTAAAAGAAGTTTACCTCTCTTCTACAAGAAAGCAAAAGTAAAAAAAGCTATGTCAAATGGGTCCTTAGTGAACTCGCTAAAAACTTGCAATAAAACTTGTGATTTGTTATTGCATGTTTGGTACGGAGGAGTAGACATAATAAAAATGAAAAATAATTTAAAAATTAAAATATTGTATGTATTCCATTAAGTGTCATCTAATATTGGATTTGTGTCCTAAACATAACCTTATAGTTTTGCTACAAAATGTTTTGAGATACTTTTTTATTTAAGAACTCCTCGTTATCTGTACATACTAAATTAGACGATGAACACAAATTTATTCAAATTTGCCAAAGCTAAAGTAATTGACGGTTCATAATAGTGGACTTTACCGTATTGAACATGATTAAAGAAGAACAAATTTGAAATTTTATTGATGATACGGTGTCTAATTCTGTAACACATTTGATGTGCAGAGGTACAACAAAGATTCCAAGGTTGTGGTTAATGTAACGGTTGAGGCAAGTCCTGGACCAATCCGAACAATGGTTAGATTAGGATCCAATGTGGAGGAGATGATAAAGCTTGTGATTAGAAAGTACAACTCGGAAGGGCGCACTCCTCGTCTGGATGAAGATTTTGCTTCAAAATGTGAATTACACCACTCGTACTTCAGCCTTCAATGTGAGTTATATATTTGAGTTTTAACCATTTCTTGTTTTTTTTTTCCTTTACCAAAAGGAATATAACTGTTATTCGATGATTGTTTAATTGCGTCATCTATTTTTACTATAAAGCCCCAAAATCGGGCAAGAACAAGAATAGTACAGAATATGCAAAAAGGGGTTCAAACGAAACCCCATTTCTTGAAAAACTCTCCTATCAACAATTACTCACAAAGAACATGTATTCCTATACTAATCTCTCTATACAAAAATCTCACAAAGAAATCGCTCAAAGATCATCCAGTTGATAACCAATCTATGAACATACGAAACCCAATATGAAACCCTAAAAAACACAAGCGCCCCTTTTATATGAGATAGGCCCAAAACATGCATCCAACAGTATGTAAAATTCCAAAGTGCCAAGCATCCGGTGAAAGCGTGTATATATCAAGCAAAAACACGCTTTCATCTTAATTCCAGAATTATCTAATTGTTGGATCAAAACATAAAGTTGGACCGGGCAATCGAGCTTAAGACATCTTACTGGACCAGAAGTAATTGGGCCCTCGAAAATGTCACAATCCATCTTCACAATCTGCACAGTTGCTGCATTTTGAGACTTTATGTAATGGATTCGAACTGTATCTCAAGTCACTTGCTCTTATTAACCTTTGTGCCAGCATCAGCTGAATTTATATCACTTTTTTGAGTTATGTCCCTAATGAAATAAAACTTAACATCTATATGTTTAGTTCTATCGTGAAATATAGGATTTTTACTCAAAAAATAGCACTTTGATTATTTGAAGAAAGCTCCACCTTATTTTCTATAGATCCTAATTCATTTAATAATCATTTCAACCAAAGACCTTCTTTTATAGCATCAGTGACAACAATATATTCAGTTTCAGTAGAAGATAGAGCAACTAATTTTTGAAGTTGAGATTTCCAACTAATGCAAGAATTATTTATCACATAAAATTATGCAGAAGTAGACTTTCTATTATCAGAATATCTTGGAAAATCAAAATCAATATATTCTTTCAAGTTAAAGACCATTTTTATCAGTTTTAAACATAAGTCCTAATTTTTTAGTACCTTTTAGATATCTAATTAAATATTTCATAACTTCCTAATAAAGCTCACTTGAATTACTCATGAATTTGCTCAGAACACTTACAGCAAAAGTAATATTAGGTCTAGAGCATCCATAACATACATAACAGAACCTACTGTATTAGCATAAAGCACATTTGCCATTCTACTAAACTCATCTTCAGCTTTAGGTGAATGATAAGTAGATAACTTCACAAGGGCAAATAAAGGCAAATTGACAGATTTAGATTTATGAAGTGGAAATTTTTTAATAACCCTTTCAATGTAAGACACTCGTGTTACAAATAATTTTCCATTTGTTCCATATCTTTTTATTTCCATTCCTAATATCCTTCTAGCAAGTCCTAAATCCTTCATTTCAAATTCAAATTTAAATTTTTCTTTCAGAACATTAACAGTAACTTTATCATGACTAGCTGGAAGCATATCATCAACATATAAAAGCAAATAGAAAAATTCAGAATTTCCAACACATTTAAAATAGAAACAGGGATCATAATCCGACTTTTTAAAACCAAGGATTTGTATAAAAGAGTCAAATCTTTTATACAATTGCCTATGAGCCTGTTTCAAACCATACAAAGATTTTTTCAAAATGCAAACTAAGTTTTTTTTTTTTAAAAAAAAAAACCTTTTGGTTGAATCATATTTATAGTTTCATCTAATATTGTACCATAAAGAAAGGTTGTTTTCACAACAATTTGTTCTAATTTTAAATCAAATTTTGTCGCTAAAGCAAATAAAACTCTGATAGAAATGTATTTCACAACAGGTGAAATAATGTCAATATAGTCTATTTCTTTTCTTTGTGTGAAACACTTAGCTACTAGCCTTGACTTATATCTTTTATCACCAGATTCCATATCACCGTCCTTAATTTTATAAACCATTTACAATCAAGCAATTTGCAATCAATATATTTTTCTACAAGATTCCAAGTCTGATTCTTATATAAAGAATCAATTTCTTCTTGCATTGCAGCAAGCCACATTGCATAATCTTTACAGGATACTGCCTCTTCATAAGAGGTTGTTTCAAAATTTAAAGTCTCGGGTTCAAATTGTTCAGACACATAATCTGCATACAAAAACCTAGAGAAAGACCTTATTTGTCTTCTCTCTCTATCCCTAACAAGTTGGTAATCTTGCAAATTAGTAGCAGTATCTAGAACTTGGTCACTTCCAAGTTCTCATCAGTTATTGTTTGTGGTCCTTTTTGAGGTTGCCCCACCTCAATCTGAGTTTGATTTTCTTTATTCTGAGCATCAATATCAACCTCAGTGGACACAAAGTCCTCTCAACCAGTCTCTCTCTATTATCATCACGAAGATAAAAAAGATGTTCTTCATTAAAAATAATAGACCTATTTGTTATAACTTTGAATCTTCCAGTTTCTTTTATCCATAACCAAGAAAAACACATTTCAAATATCTGGGATCAAGTTTAGAATTGGTTTGGTGTGCATAAGTTGTACGGCCAAAATTTATAAAGTAAGAATAATTAGGTATAGTTCCAGTCCATATTTGATTATTTTCCAGTTTTAAAACAATGTCTCTGGTGCCTTTCACTTCACAAGATTCATTGTTTCCCGTCTTTACAAAACCTTCACTTAGATTAGAAAAATCAGAGAACCATTTGAGATTGAGACTCATATGAAAAGAACAACTCGAATCAAGAACACAATCTTGATTTGTTCTTTAATAAGAGGACACATAAGCCACACCAATATTGGCTCCTGCTTCTTTATAAAAAAACAGTCATGGCAGAAGAGCTATTACCTTGATTGGACTCATTTCTCTTATCATTAGCCTTTTTAAAATTGTCTTTTATAAGATGACCTGTTTTTCCACAGCAATAGCACTTTCTATTCTTATTATTTGTTTTATGAGTTTTCTTGTCCTTGCCTTTATTATTTCCCCATTTCTTCTTAGTAGAATTCTTGTTTTTGTTATGACTGGCATGACTAAAATTGTTAAGAGATTTAGATTGAGGCTTAGAATTAGATTGGGAATTCTCAATATGAAGAACTTCCCTATGTTTTGATCTTAATTACAGCTTTCTATTCTTTATAGGAGTATGAATTATATCAATAGTCAATTAATCTCTACCATATTATAAAGCATTCTTTATGTCCTTATATCTGTCACCAAGAGCATTAAGTAGACCAACTACTTTTTGATCATATGAGATTTTCTCACCACAGTTTATAAGATCTTGTGTGATCTTATTAAACTTGTCCATAATCTCTTCTACATCAGTACTAGGATCAAACTTATAACTAAAGAATTGTTTCCACAGAAAACATTTATTTGGTAGGGTCTTAGTCAGGTATTGTTTTTCTAAGGTAACCCATATACAACAGCAGTTTAAGATCTCATACCTTTCTAATTACAGAGTCAGATAGGTGAAGGAATAATGTGCTCCAAGATAATTCTGTTTAGTTTTCCTTTCCTTTCAATAGGAGTATTTTCTGCCCAAGATTCATCTATGACTTTAGCACATTTTAATTGCAACATAAGTGCTTTCATGAAATAATAAGCGATAGAAGGTAGACAATAACTATTTTGAAGAAATGAGAAAGGATAGTTTAGATATATGTTACTAGAATTGCAAGATCGCAGATATACTCATGAAAAATACTTGAGACCAGCTTCAAATTTAGGTCGAGTGATTTCTTGACCAAAACAATTATAGCTATTTACAGATCTAAAGCTTTTACAAAAAATTCAAGAATCAATAAATTAAATCGTTTTAAAAAAAATTTAAACAAAAAAAAATTAATAAGCTCTGATACCACTGTTGGTCCCAGATAAACACATCGAAGCTTAGTTTGAGTTTGTTTTGTGAAAAATCTTAAAGATAAATGCTCAAAGACAACAAGAACACAGGATTTTTCGGCCAAAGGACTCGGAGGTTCAACGACTGCTTTTAACACCTAATCCCCCGTTGAGCATCCCTAAGGATATTGCTCGAATCCACTATAAAGTCCCAAAATCAGGCAAGAAGAAGAACAATACAAAATATGCAAGTTCAAACGAAACCCTTTTTTCTCGAAAAACTCTCATATTAGCAATTACTCACAAAGAACGTCTTTTGCTATACTAATCTCTCTATACAACAATCTCATAAAGAAATCGCTCAAAGATCATCCTGTTTATGACCAATCTATGAAGATACAAAGAGGATTTTCACGAAGACAGAAGGAGAGACGAAAACCAGTATGAAACCCTAAAAAACACAAGTGTCCTTTTATATAAGATAGGCCCAAAACATGCATCCAACGGTGTGTAAAATTCCAAATGTCGATCATTCGGTGAAAGCGTGTATATGTCAAGCAAAAACAAGCTTTCATCTTAATTCCAGAATTATCTAATTGTTGGACCAAAACATAAAGTTGGACCGGGCAATCAGGATCAAGACATCTTACTAGACTAGAAGTAATTAGGCCCTAAAAAATGTAGCAACTCATCTTCACAGTAATGGATTGGGTTGTGTTGAATCTTTAGGTACTTGATTATTAGGATATCAAAGATAAAAATTTAATAAGTTGAACATTTCTTAAATGAAAATGATGAGATGAATGTGTGAGCATACTAAAATTGATAAGATAAGAAACAAAATATATGCCAACAAGCAGAGGTAAGACTAATTGTAGATTAAATAAGAGAATGACTATTTAGGTGATCACGAAATGTAGACTTTAAGCAACTCTCGTTCATATGGAGTGATGCAATTTGTGCACAACAACCAACTTAATTCAACCTAGTATTGATCTTATTTTCTCGATTATATGTACTTTCATTATGATGTTATCCATCTTTGATTTCATTGCTTGTTTTGTTTGGTAAGCAACTAAACCCCTATTTTCGTATTTGATAACATGTACAATTCTTGATTATTTGTCCCACTTTCATGTTTATGATACAAAATCTTGCATCATAATTAAATAATTGTAGGTTTGAACAAGTCGGATGTAATTGGGGATGTCGACAGCAGAAGTTTTTACCTACGAAAGTGTAGCAATAATCAAGGTGAAAGTTCTCTAAATTCAGACATCGTTCCTACGAATGCAAACAATGATCTTCCCTCCGCTCCAAGTTTCATTGGCCGCAAGATGAACAAAATTGTAAGAAGAACACGAAGACTGGGGAAAATTTTAGGATGTATCTAACATCGTCTTTACCAGAGTAACATACTATTATTTTGTTGCTTCGTCATTTTTATGGTTCATTTAATGTCCATACTTCTTGCCCCTTGTATTTTTTATGTTGAGAAAATATTTTAGGGAGGCCGGAGAGAAATGGGTTGTCAAATGTAAGTCTTTTTTTTTTTTTTTTTTGCTAACGACTGTACAATATAGTTATTCTATTAATTAAAGAGTGTTTGGATTAGATTAAGTGTTGCTCCTTTCGATAAGAAGGGTCGATAAAAGTATTAGCCAATTTTGGATAGAAAGGCCTAATGTGCTCTTTGTAAAGTTGGGATCCAAAGAAATCTATTAGTTATTTGATAAATTGATGTTTATTAATTTTGAAGCTATTGAATGCTTAGAATGATTTTACTCGTTTAATTAAATGTGAATTGCAGTCACGATCCTATCCAAACCTTTTGTTTGTGCCACCCACAAAGTCTTACCTTTAAAAAATTTACGGTAGAAGGATGGATGGATTCCATCTATTTGACGTTCAGTTGACCAGAAAAATTGAATTTGACCAAATATAAAAAAAGCAAAATAGTAACTTTACAATTTCAATATAAAATAATTTAAAAAATTAAATAAAAGAGAAAAGAAATAAAAGGATTAACTATCCACCCCAACTACAAACCAAATGAATCCACTATGCCGCCGCCACAACCACTACCGTCCGTCGTCGCCGCCAGCCACCGCCACCCGCCGTCGCCTCTCTAGTTACAAAAATAGGTCCAAAATTACCCAAGACACAACTCAGTTATCAACTTATACACGCGATTACAACAAATAAGCAACAATTTTTCAATAGAACTTTGTGGCATCTTCATTACAATAGCAGCACAAACAAATTCAAACATTTAGGTTTTGTAGTTAGATCACATCTGATTATGTACCCGCACTTTGTCTTGCTATTTTCTCTTTGACATAAACAAGCCTCTGATTATTTCTTTAGACCCATTGGAACCTACAATCTCATATAGAAGCTTTGGAATTGAAGGCTCAAGAAGCAAAGGAAAGAAACCTCAGTCTGAATTCTGTTGCTACTAAAATATGTTGACATTTATGTTAGTTAGAGGTTGGTAGTTAATTTAGACAGTTAGCAAGTGATTGTATATTTATGGTTGTTAGTTTAGTTAGTTCAGAAACGATATACTATCCATGGTAGATAGGAGTTTTCTTACCCATCTCTAACGTAGGCTTACAATTTTGACAATTCAATGTCCACTTGTAAAAAAATTTAGGTTTGATCATTGATGTGACGTGGACATGTTTTATCGTACCCACAATGGATAAGAAATCATTTCTATTAGTAGGTTAGCAGCCATTATGTGTCTATAATTTCTGAACTTGGTTAGCAAACAACTTTTTCGTCCAAGGATTTGCTGCCATCACTGTATCTATCAAGTAGATGGACAAAACCATTAGGCAAGGTAGCTTGTTCCATTCTCTTGACCCTCCAATTTACCTTCCTTCACCAACTTCAATAGAGGGCAAACCCGCATTTCCTCAATAATCAACTTCCCGTATCGATCATTGTCATGAGCTAAGGCTGGCACATCTATCTTCCAACGACATAGTATAACAGGGGTGGGATCGGATGGGGAATAAGATGGATTTTTTTTAGGAAGAAATGGAAATTGACGAAATGCTCTTGTTTGAATTGGTCAATATTATCAACGGGGTTTAATCTTTGAATTGAATCCTATTACAATAGATCGACACATTTTTTTTTTTTTTTTTAAATTTGTCATGTGATTCCTAAATCAAATCGGAATATGTTTGGCTAAACGTAAAAATGCTCAAACTACTTTTCTCGGAGTTCTTAAAAATATACTTTTAAACATTTTTTAAACTTAGCCAAACATGTAATTAATGAAAAAGATTAACACTTATTACATATATTTAAAAATGTGGAAATTACACCAAGACAGATTTTTAAAGATTGTAGTAGAGATGACAACGGGGTGGGCGGGGTCAGGGCAACCTCCCCTGCCCCCCTAAGCAATTTCCCACTCCGTAACTCTTTTAAGACATGGTGGGGTCCTTGTCATGTTTATTACCCCGTTTAATTTTTTTATAATTTATTTTTATTACCCCAATTCATTAGATTTAGACAAATAATTTTAGTTGTCATTTTCTATTTGAACTAATGAAATTTCGTAAAATTTCTCATTTAAAGTATTGAATTCTAAAAAAAATAAAAAAATTAAAAAAAACAAATGGGGCTGGGCTGGGCTGGGCTGGGCGGGGCACCCCTTGCCCCGAACCCATCCCGGGGGTAAAATTCCACACCCCGTACCCGCCCTGAATACTCGATTAAGCGGGTACCCGCGGGTATCGGGTTTGTCGAGTTTTTTGCCATCTCTAGATTGTAGTTCAAAAATCAGATTTGAAGTTTGCTTATCCATAACCATGTGATAATTTAAATTTTTTATATTAATTAAATATTATAAAAATTAAATTAATCTATCAACCATGCACCCACCCATCTCATCCAAACATATTTTACTATCTATCTCTCTTCACAAAAGTCTCTCACTACAACCACATACCCTAATTATTTCCCCATTTCCATTCTCTTTCGATATTTTTCCATATCTCATTTTTTTCTTTACCACCACACACAACCACCAGATAAACCAACGCGCGGCACTTAGCCGCTCACAAAATTGTCGGCATTGCGCTCAAACAGCGTCATGCGATGCTACTACGCTGCAACAGCCACTCACAACTCCTAGCCACAAGTGGCGCTCTAAGATCGGCATCGTTCGACCCCATTGCAGCCGATGGTGAACAACCTCCACTCCCAACAGTCGCTTCTCCGATGCCTCCACTCCCAACAGACGCTTTTGGATGCCTAAACTCTAATGCGGTGGCATCCACTCCCAAGATCTTCGATGCTGGTAATCCAAAAGGACTGGGATGTGATGGTGATCATCATCAATAGCAGCTTCTCCAATTCATCCACTCCCAAGACCTCGGCGCAATTCCGCCGCATGATAGAGAAGCCTCGCCACTATTAACGTGCTGAGAAGTAGTAATCTCTTTCCTATCCATACCCAGTCGGTCATTTTATTTTATCATGTTACAAGCATTGACTAATTTGTGTAGTGAATGTTTTCTGAAAATTTGGATATTTTGAATGTGAGGCTGTGGTTTGTGGTTGAGCACCAATGAAGTTTGTGGGTTGTCATTTGAAGAGGTGGTAATGATGCCGACGATGGATTTGGGGATTTTTTTTGTGGAGATTCGCGGAGGTGGTTTTGTTGGATCTGGTGGTGGTTGTAACTTTTATTGGTGGCGTTGGTGGTGAATCTGGCAGTTGGGGTGGTTTTTGTTGAATCTGGAGCTGGGGGTCTAACGGTGGCAACAGTGATTTTGTAGTTGAAAATGGTGGTTTGTTCGTGATAGTTCAAGAATAACTAATCAAGAGGGTGATGAATTGATTTTTAAAACTTTTTTGAAGAATTAATCTAAATTCAAACAAGTAAAGACTAAATAGATTAATTTAAATAATAAGCACAAATATAAAAGCGATAAGTAAAAGGAAGAGTTGATGCAAACGATATAATTGTGGAGGTTCGATCCAAAGAATGATCTACGTCATCTGTTACCAAACTCTCCGGCACGATCAAGACTTTCTCATTATATTGACTGACTTATGATGCAATCCAACCCTTTACAACGATTTTGATGACTTACAAATAAGGAGCACCGATCCTTATACAATGTTGAGTTTTACTGGACCTCAACATGACCCACACTATTGACATTTATAGGACCTCAATATGACCCAAAAATATTTTATGCAACTGTTATACATTTACATATAATCTTGAAAGCGTGGTCTTTGATCTTGTTTCGAAGTTTCTTTCATGTTTGGCTCTTAAACTCTTGATCTTGATCTTTCTTAACGTTTGACTTTAATACTTGACTTCATTGACCTTCTTCATGAGCTCGATTTGACAGTCTTGATTTTGATCTTTTAAGCTCTCGTTTCGAATGATGTGACTTGAACGTTAACTTTCACTTTAATCTTCATTTCGAATCTGATTTATAATGTGTTGATTTTGATAATGATTGATTAATTTTAACATTGAACTATCATCACTCAAAATCAATTGTTAGAAACAATATTAATCTTGTTTGTTATGATCAAAACATTAAAGATAAAATCAACCATATGTCAACATTTGGTGGTTGTGTTAGTGAAGGGGTGGTGGTTTTGAAATTGAAAATGGAAGTTTGTTGGAGATGGTGATGGTGGTGATAAGATGGTGTTATCGCTGCACCCACTACACTGCCGAAAGTAAAATAGAGTACAATGGTTAGAAGTGAAATGGCCGGTGGTGGTGGTGGTGGGTTGTTGAGGCTATATCTCTATGTTGCTAGCGGTAGGGCTGTGTTGGTGATGCTGACATTATTAGGTTGTATTGGTAGTGGTGGTAATGTTATGTGACCAACTGTTTGGTTATTTGTGACCAACTGTTTGATTATTTGTAACCAACTATTCAATTGTGATCTAAAAATTCGATAATTTGTGATTAACTAATTTGAAAATCTGTGATCAATAAATAAATTGTAATCTATAAATTTTTTGATAAGTGATTGATGAAATAAATTGTAACCAATCAAAATTTTTAATTGTGATTATGATATAATCTGGAACCAAATAATTTGATAATATGTGACGAATAAATAAATTGTGATCTATAAGTGCACATATGTGACCATTAATTGTATAGTTGTGACCTTAATAAATTTCATTAATAAAATATTTTTAATTAATTAATTAATTAATAACCGAATTTTGGATTTTGAAACTTACCTGAAAATTGACTTGTTAATTTTCCCCTTGAAAAATAGCATCCCAGCCCACCCCACTCCGAATAAAGATACGACCCATATTGTGGACCAAACAACGTGGGGGGGCAAAAATTGGAAAAAATTCAATTTCCGTCACTAAACTTACATGTTTGTTTCGTGTTAGGCATTCAGTTTTAATTTGTTTCAACTTATATTTTTATTTCAATTTAACATTAGTGTACGTGCTCGTTATCAAAACTTAATGGAATTCGTGATTTGACTGAGAGAATTCATCCATACAAATAATTCACTTAGCGACAAAGATTTTTTAGCTGAAGAATTGTGTTGCTAAAACTATAAATCATGCCATAAATTCTTTTAGTTGAGTGACTTTCAATAAAAATTTCAAGCTAAAATTTATCTAGACAAGCAAAGTTTTAATAAAAAGAATTTAAAATGAGTTAGATAATATTATTTGAGGTCAACGCTCAACTCAGTGGTAAGAGCGAAGTCTTATTAGGCCCCTGTTCGATAGTCATTATTAGACAAAAATAAAGTTTTGAATAATGAATTTTTGGAGAACGTATAATTGAAAAGTAGGAAAAATTTTGAATTTACGTCAGAATACTTTATCGCATGAATATGTGATTGGAAATGAGTATGTCAAAAAAAAGAATTTTTGAATAATGATTGTCAAACATGGGCTAAAAAAAAAAAACGACTTTTGTAGCGTGTAACTAGAAGAATGATTCGTGTTATATACTGCTACGCAAATGGTCCTCATCATTTGGACTTGTTGCAAAATTAGGATTCATCATTTGGACTTGACATTTACATTCCTATTTACACCTTTTTTGCAAAAGTACCAACCTATTGCCAGCTGTTTAATCTTATTTGTAACAAAATTATTAAGTCCCTGTTTGGCACGAATTAAAATCAATTTTTTTTAGCAGATTTTAATCAAAATCGATGAGATAAATGATTAAAAAATTGTGAATCTTGTGATTTTTAGCAGATTTTAATAAAAATCGATGAAATAAATGATTAAAAAATTGTGAATCTTGTGGTTAAAAATTTTTTGTTGACTTCAATTAAAATTTTAATTTCTCCCAAACATGGACTAAAGTAGGGCTAAAGCTGTTTTCTCTTGATTGCGGAGTTATGAAGTAATGAGGAAACTTGTAATGCGTATCGACATAAAATCACATAATTGTTAAAGGTTTTTGTAAGTATTGCAACAATTCGAGCTCGCTCACTCGCACTGGGTAAGAGTCCGAGTGGGTAACACCTTAGTATTCCTCCCTTCTCCCTAGGGTTTCAAGTCCGTTCACTGGCGAACCGATCCTCCTCACCTCAATAGATTGCAATCAAAGACTTCTATTTCCCAATCTTAGTTGTAATCCGAATTTGGAAAAAGGAATGGGAGAGGTGTGGGCATGGCTGCTATTTTTCTTCATTCTCATTGGTATTCTCGTCATGCTAGTCTTCCAGGTCAGTTCCTCTGAGAACCTTAATGTTATGTATAATCGAACGCATAATGTTAATCAATTCAGTTGATATTATAATTCTTCTTATGTTTATGTTTTATAGTTTTTAAATTAGAGCAATGCTCTAACTAGGAGATAAATCTAGTTTAGAAAAACCTTATTAGGTGACGGAATTTTTGGTTGTTTGCCATTTCTTTATTTGCATTAGCTTTTATTGCTTTTACACAATTAAATGAATAATGCTATCTAGCTGGTGTTGAACATTAAATAATAGATTCAATTAAACGCAAGGATATAGGGTCTGTTTGATTGGCATTATGACACCTTTAAACATGACTGGTGCTATTACTCTAATTGAATAGCTTAATTGTAGTGAGGTGTAAGATCACAACTATTTTGTTGTACTGCTTGAAAGAAAATCTGGTTATTGTGAATCAAATGAAGTAGGGTTTTATTTTCACCATTGTGGATTGCTCAACAAGGTGGATTATAAAAAAAATAAAATTGGGTGTATAGGTGACTCTAGAATGGTTTACTTGGATTCGAGAGTTGGACGTGTGGATCTTGAATTAGATTCGTTTAATTAAAATCTATTAAGAATTCAAATATTAAGCCCTTGTTTGGTGGGGATTAAAATCAGATTTTTAGTAGATTTTGCCCATGCTACTATTTTTATGTTTATGCAGTCGAAATTCTTCATGAACTGGTGTCATATGAAAGTTATAGTTGAGCTTTTTATTTATAATATAGATTTAAAAAACTCTTCCCTGATGATGGATTTAATGTGGAATTTGAATTATCATGGGATAAAAAACAATACCGAATTTAATTATTCTCGATTTAAATCCTAGTCATAAGTGCAACCCCACAGAGCTAGGGCTAGTGGCTTCATTTTTGACATATTAACTGTGAATGCCATTAAATTTGTGACCTTCTCCTGGAGTTTCTGCATCTAAAGGATAAATTATTCTTTCTTTTTATTACAAATTGACATAACAAGTTAGAAATCGAGCATAAAATTCAAAATTCCTTCTCACATTGAGAAGTTTTTGATAAGCTTTAACTTGGCCTCGTATATTTGATTACTTCCTAATGTTTCCTAATTTGTGGATGGGAGAGGAGATGAATTTAATCTTTTACGACTGTAACGTGATATGGAATGTTTCACCTATTTATGATAAAAAGCTATGTACTACAATATATTGTGTTAAAGGACATCACAAAGTGGAAGTTGCACGATCAAAGAATAAGATTGTTATTAGTTGTTTAACGTCAGCTAAAATTGGGTTTGGAGCATCAAACTAACAATGTTGAAATGTCATGCAGCTCGTGTGCTTGGCAGATCTAGAATTCGATTACATCAATCCTTATGACTCCTCATCCCGAATAAACAAAACGGTTTTACCCGAGTTCATTACGCAAGGAGTTTTATGCTTCCTTTTCCTCATGACAGGGCACTGGGTTATGTCCCTTCTCTGCATTCCGTACTTATATTACAATGTGAGATTGTAAGTTCTCTTCAGCTTTCCTTTGAGACTTGAATTGACACAGGTTGTATAGATCTAGCTTTGTTCTTATGAATAAATAACTAATGTGCTTGAAGAAAAAATTTGTTCATCCTTGCTGCAATAACTTAAATGCAGCTTCTTCTTCATGTGCCCTTATCCTTCTCCAGCTTTTGTGAGATTAACGTCCATGTACTAAATTTTTAAAATGTGTACTCTATTTGAGATGATTATTTCCTGAATGATGCACACAAATTAGAGCTTACGTGGTAGATTGTCTTTCTTTGTTTAGCCATCTCGGTTAAAAACCGAGGGTTATATAGCATTGTTCTTTGGCAAAGTATATACTATTCAACTATAAAGTAGCTAATAGATCATGTGAAGAACTCTTGCACATACTTCATATCCTCGACCAATGTAAGATCGACTACATTGTGAACGATGTTCTTTGTACGTAAAATGGGAGCCAGATTTGCTTGGTACTTTAGGGTCGGGTATCATCTAGGGATGGCAACGGAGTGGATGGCCAAGGGATGGCATTACCATCCCTGCTAGCGAATTTCACCCGCTAGCCATCCCCACCGCCCAGTTTTGCTTTGTTTTTTTTTTCTTTTAAGAAATGGGGCAGGCTTGCATGATACTGTGTGGTGATTTTATTTTTTTATTTAAACCCTCCATGCGGGATGATTTTCAGCCCCGTCCCTGCTCCATGGACCTGATTAAGCGGTGAATCCCCTCCCCTTTCAGGGGGAATCCCCATGGGATCGGGCCAACCGGTATTTCTGTTATCCCTATCTATCATCCTCATTTATATAGAGATAAAAATTACATTATGTTCCAATCAGTTAACGAGATGCCCATATTATCAGGTGTTGCTAAGAACAGCCAAATTTCTTTCTTAAAAATATATTACATGTGCATAGAGTTAAGATAAAACCCGTGCGTTAGGTTTTATTGCTTTCATATTATAGTTATTTGTAACCCTATTAATTAGGTCATTCTCTTTATAATTCGTAAACAGAAAAGAAAACTTATACAAATTCTCTTGTTCATTTCATGGTTTCTTTTTCTATTATGTTCAGTTTACATTTACTAAGAGTTTACGCTTCAGTTGAACTAGCCAAGTTCTGTGACTGCCATGCATTTGATAAATTCCAAGTTGAACCAATCATTTCTTAGTTGTGGTTTTCTCTGTGAAGGTACATGCAAAGACAGCACCTCATAGATGTAACCGAGATCTTTAACTTGCTCAGTTGGGAAAAGAAACAACGGATTATCAAACTTGGTTACATTGTAGTACTTCTCTTCATATCCTTGTTCTGGTAAGTGACCAATAACAAGCATTCTAGCAATAAAAACGAAAAATTTGCTTTGTAAAGCCTCTTAATCTATTCGTAATTTTATGTGGTGCAGGATGATTTACAGCGCACTTGAAGACGACGATGAGTTACTATAGTTTCATTGGTATTTTGGCAAAGTTTAAGCACCATTTGGATCACATCAAGACTTGCATCAATTACGAGTTTGGTAATGAAGATTAGTATGGTGTTAGATAGTATTGAGAAAGAACAATAAGTTAAAATTAGTTTTTTTTATACTATTTAGTTCTATTCAATATTGTGTACCAAACATGCTTTGGTTAACCCCGTTTTCTTTTGAAACACATTTTTTATGGACACCTATGAAAATAGGCTGCTCTTTTTTAGCTTTGATTGTAATAGTAAGTAGCATTCATGTTTATCCATGTTCTGGTATTCTTGATTTTGAGACCCATTTTTCTATCAATATTGTGGTAATTTAAAATTGGGTAGCACACTAGTTCTCTTAGCCTCTAATTGGGTTTCTTTTTAGTGTGCTAAAATTATTACTGGCTACCATTATGATCTTCAACTTTTCTTCTGGATTACATTAAAAAGTAAAAAATAAAAAAATTGATGAATATCGATATTAAGTTCTTAAGGGTCAAGAATTTTGTCTCACAAGAAATTATTTATCCGGAATTTTATCTTTTATCCATACGATGTGATTGAAAAGGAAATTACCTTGGGAGACTTGAATCTCACTTCATAGGTCTTAATAACGACCCATTTAGTGACGTGGGTCTAAATGTTGGTTTCGGGTCAGTGAATATGACCCAACCAGTCTTCTGTTTTACCTATCCAAAGGAGAATGAGGGTATGGAAATCACATACCACCGGAGTTTTAAACTTCTCAATTCAAAACTAGGATTCATAAGTTTTTTTTATTTTTAAAACAAGGTAATTGAAGTTTTTAAATATCAATAATAATATTATAAATCAATTTATATATTCACACCCTACCACATTCATCCCATTCAAACCCTAAATGGGTGTTTGATGGATATTATTGAGGAAAGAATGTATTTTAAATAGTGATATGATGGGAAATATGTGGTTAAAAAGTAAGAAAAATTTATTGATGTGGTGAAAAATATTATTTTATTGAAAAATGTTTGGTTGAAAATGAGTTTTAAAAGAATGTATTTTGAAAGTATGTGTGTCAAACATGGCATAAATCATTTTCTCTTTCTTTCTTTTCTTCTCTTCCTCTCTCGTCTCTCTACCCTACCCCTCACTCATGAACCGTCGCCACCGGAGACATCCTATTCGGCGCCCTCAGAAACACTAATCTCCCATTTAATGTGCTCCTCCAACAGGCAGAGGTGAGGTAATATGTGGTTTGCGATGGTGCATGGTCTACGATGGCAATCTGTGCGTGCTGTGGTGTGTGGTATGGTGGGTGGAGGTAGGGTGCAGCGACGATAGTTTTGGGGTTTTGGGTTGGTTTCTTCCTTTACCTGCTTAGTTAGAGTTTTGTGGGTGTGCGATAATGTTAGTGGTGTTGCGGGTGATGGTGCGGATGGGTAGAAGGTGGGGTGCAACGACGATGGTTTTGGGGTTGGTTTCTTCATCCAATTTACTTAGTCGGAGTTTTGGTAGTGTACGATGCGGTGCAATGGTGGTATAGGTGGTGATGGTGGTACTACAGGTGGTTATTTGGCGGTGGCGATGAGGTGTTGGTTTTAGTTTTGGTTTTGGTTTTGGTTGTTGAAGTGGTGGTGGTGGTGGTTTCCATATTTTGCTCTTGTTGGGGGGTTTGAGGTAGTTTCTGTTGGTGGTGCAAATGGAGATGCTGGCGGTGGTGGTGGGCGATGGTGGTGCGGTGGTTGTGGGTGGGATGGGATGGGATGGGATGTGGTGGAGGTGTTTGTGATCAATTGTTTAATTGATTGTGACCAATAAATAATATGTGACTAATTATTTGAGATTGTAACTAATAAATTGGATATTTCGTGATCGATAACTTCTGACCAATAAATAATGAGGCTTAAAAATTTGAATCGTAACTTATAAAATTTGTAATTGGTGATCGATCATTAAATCGTCATTTATAAATTTTTTGATTTGTGATCAATCAATAAACTATAACCTATAATTTTTTTTTTTATTTGTGACCGTGAAATAATTTGTAACTTGTAAAATTTCTAATTCGTGATCAATAAATAATTTATGATCAATTAATTCAATAATTTGTGACCAAATAATATAGAATTGTAACCTTATTATATTTAATTAATAAAATATACTTTTAATTAATTATTTCATAAATAAGACTTAATAAATACCTGATTTTTAAAGTTTTAAACATTATTTCTTAGTTTAGAAAT
>CAIGRN010116172.1:0-12557 GCA_903798345.1 Fraxinus anomala
CTAAGGTCTCTTTCTCAGTAGTCAATTCACTGACTCTCTTAGAGGACTTCTCAAGCTCAATGGTGAGGTTCTTAACCTGAGTCTCAAAAGTTTCATTCAAGGATTTTACTTTACTCAGAATTAAGGTAGATTCCTTAATGTGGCGACTAACTTCTCATTGGTCAATTCAAGTTTCTTATTCTTCGCACTCAAGACTTTGTTTTTAGTAAGAATCATAAAACTCTCCTTATACATCTTATCATAAGCCTCTTGGATATCTTCCTCACTCATAGACTCTTCATCAGAATCGTCATCACCATCTAAGTCCTCTTCTCTTTCACTCCCCTGATCAGATCTGTCCATAACCCTAACAACGAAGGCTATATTATTCTCACTATCTTCACGAGCAGATCTCGCAGTCAGAATCTCCAAGCTAGACTCATCATCAGTGAGAGTAGCATTCATAGCCTTCTCCTCACCTCTCCTACTACTAGGGCACTCTCTCATCTCTCTTCACATGGCCGAAACCTTGACACTTATGACACCTCACAAATTTAGATTTTCTCATAAATTCACTTGAGCCACCTTTGTATTTCTTTTGAGGGTTATTTTTCTTCCTAAATATTTTTCGAAATTTTTTAGTCAGGTAAGCTAACTCTTCATCATCCGGTGAATCAGAATCAGAAAATTCGATCCGGGTGCTTCTCACGGATTTCATGGCCAAAAATTTATCTTTAACAATTTTATCGAATATCAGCTCATACGTCTGGAGGGATCCAACTAATTCTTCTACCTTAATGTAATCTATGTCCTTACTTTCTTCAATCGCCGTGACTTTAGGCCTGAAACAGTCGGGTAAGGATCTAAGGACTTTTCGAATAATCTTGGACTCGGGGATCTTTTCACCTAAGTTAAAGCTGGAGTTAACTATGTCATTTAGCTTCGCATAGAATTCATCTAACGATTCATCGTTTTTTATTCTAATATCTTCAAACCTAGAGGTGAACATCTGTAATTTAGAATTTTTAACCATTTTAGTTCCCTCGTGTATGATTTCTAAGATATCACAAACTTTCTTGGCAGTTTCACACATCGAGACTTTCCTAAATTCTTCAGCAGACACAGTCATGAACAGGGCATGAAGACCATTACTATTCTAATGACACTCATCCAAGTTAGTTTTAGTCCACATTGAGATATCAGTGGGTGTAACTACACCAGCAACAGTTGTTTTGGCGGAGCCCACCCATTTTGAACGCTAATCCAAATACGTTTATCCAACACTTTAAAGAAGACTCTCATTCAAACTTTCCAGTAAGCATAATGGCTTTCGTCGAAGAATGAAGGCATGGACAATGACTGATTCATCTAGAATAATATACTAAGGGTCAGGAATCGATTTAAGGCTCTGATTCCAATTAAAAAATGCATAGTTCGTTCCTAATAACACCTATAGAGGGTGAATAGGTGTATAATTCGGAATTTAAAATTACTAACGAATTAAATAGTAACAAGTCACTTTTTAATTCTTTTCTAGATGACTAAAAATATGCAAGTCATTTTAGTCCTAAATTTGAATGCCGCAATTTATATGATTAATCAATAAATAAAGCGAAAGCAGTAAATCAACACCAGAATGATCACGGAGAAACCCAATTGGGAAAAATTTGGGGTACTTTGCCAGTCAATCTACTATAAACGATTTTAACAACTTACAGTCTATCAAACTACATTACCCGTACTATCTGATATCCCGATTGCACTCTTTACAGTTCTTCCTGGATCCTGAACCAATCCTTAGCTATTGTTGCCAAAACTCTCCATGGAATCTGCTACCCTACAGCACTCTTAGCATTGTGGAATCGTCTATCTCCCGTGGTAAAAAATCTTTAAATCGCGAAATAAAATTTTTTCTGATAACCACGTCACTCGAGCTAGGGCTCAGCGATGATCGAGCGACAGCATGTCGCTCAAGCGAAGGATGAGCGATAGTTCAGCGACGATGTTTCTGTTTTTGTAGATTGAGTCAAACCTTTGCGACTGTCTAGCGAAAATTAGCACCGTTTTTCTCCTTTTGTCATTTTCGAACCGTAGACCTAATAACCTTATTTTCAACTATTTGCACATTACTCATTGATTTTTAAACATTGTACAATTCAGTCATTTTGTTTACAGAATCGTCATTACAAAACATTTAAAACCTAACAACATCAATAACTTTTTTACTTTTTAACCACATATTTTCCATCGTATCATTCTTTAAAATATATTCTTTCTTCAATAATATACATCAAATACACCCCTAGACCAAGTCCTTTTATTTCAACTTCGAGCATGTGTAAATCTTGACATTACTTGTTACTTTCATGACTTTGCATGGCTCCTCGTATAGTGGCACTTATCACATTAGTAGTAAACGAGGACTCATAGGACTTATAAAAGGAAATTTAATACAATTCTAATTTCCCTTCATTTTGCTACTTCAAATGAAAAGTTTTCCGCTTGTTAAGTTCTGTATCGATATATTCTGTATTCCTTTAATTTATTCTTAAGATAACACAAAAGCTATTCTTTTACTCTAGAACATTATTAGTATTATTTAGCCCTTGTTTGATTCCCATTATTTTCAAAATATATTTTTTACTTCCTTCTTTTTAATCACATATTTTTCAATAAAATAATATCACACGTAAATTCAAAATATTTTCTTATTTTTGAGCAACACATTCTTCATTAATTTACTATTCAAAAATACATTTTTAGGCAAAAAAATGTGGCTCAAGCATGTTCTTAATAAAATCAATATTCAAGTAATCTCTCAGAAAATTCTCAACCATTATTTGAGGTAAACTGCTTATGGCCACCTTTTTTTTCATTTGAAGTCACGTGGGAGATAAATTTTTTTTTTTTAAGCGTCTTGCTCTTATTAATAGAACCTCACTTGTGGCGGAGAAATACCGTGATTATATACTCGATCGTTAACACTACACCAAAAACAAACTATATCTGCTAAACGACAAACGATTAAAACATGTAACGATAAAAAAATGAGAAAAACAAATAAAACAAACAAACCAAGCCTAACAACACGCCAAAATAACACAAATAAATCAACTACAAATATAAGCTACTCCAAGTCGATCTAAATGAACAAGTCTACAAGCAACCCTGGGTAGCTCCATGTGCGAGTAATAGTTAAAACTAGACTAGTTTAAACTCTTTATAAAGGGAGCTTATACATTGTAATAGTTAAACTTTGAATATCGAATAAAATGATATTTTTGTCCATCTAAATTCTCATTATTCTCTCCCGGTTCCTCTCTCTCTCTTCCTCTTAATCTCGTCATGTTTAATTGAATTCTACATCATACCTCCTTTAAGGCCTATGAACGAAGAGTACCAACAACACAAGCATTTCCATTGAATTTTATTGAGAAGGTCTATGTCAAACAGTAGTATTTTATTGCTCCAATTTCGACTCTTTTACTTTTCTCATTCTCTCTTCTTATTATTGTCTTTCTCTATGATTTTTCATTTTTAAAAATCAGGGGCAACTAAGTCTTTTTTTTTTTTTTTTTTTACAACGGACCTTCTTGATGTAAAATGTCGTTTGTGAGACAAAATTGTATCGATTAATAAAAGATTAAAAA
Source organism: Fraxinus anomala (assembly GCA_903798345.1). Lineage (NCBI taxonomy): Eukaryota > Viridiplantae > Streptophyta > Magnoliopsida > Lamiales > Oleaceae > Fraxinus > Fraxinus anomala. The sequence continues at coordinate 3,630 of CAIGRN010116172.1, forward strand.
TAAGAATGCAACACAAAAGCTTAGGAGATTGAGTGTGGCAATGAACATAGTTTAAAATATTTAAGCACAATAAAAAATTGTGTCAATATAATTAGTCAACTTTTAAATTAAAGAGACAATTGTGCCTATATTTTTAATTAAACAAAAAAAGAAAAAATAAAGGTAACCATTGAAATTAAAATATTAATATTTTAATATATTAAATATAAATTTTTTTTATTATAAATGTGCTGTCAACGTGTATAATCCTGACCGAGGTCCACGCATCTTGGTTAGGGTGACAGTCAAACCCGATCGTGTAAATAATTTTTTATCACAATCAAAACTCCAAACTCTCACGCTTAGCTTTGAAAATCTGCATCTTGCATTTCCCAGTTTCTGCCTTTTACACAGAGCCAGTCCTTATTTTATGCCCTAATATTCACTTCAGTATCGAAGGGGTTACAGGTCAGGTCAACACTCTTGGTCCTCACGCCTTTGTTTTAGATGATCTAAAGTTTCAAGAGGTGTTACTTTGTTGCCAGAAGATCGCGAAAATCTCAGTTTGTGCTCGATATTTGAAGTTACATTTTCACATCAATAGTAACCTATAATATGCTACTATCCACATAATCATCAATGTATAATCTTCGAAATGACGCCATCTTTGCACATCCAGCACTTTCAATATGCAATATTTATACATGCATATGTTACGAACAAAGTCATTAAAACATATCATATTGAGTTGATCGTCGAATGTTCACCGCTAAATTATTTTTTCGTATTTATTTAAAAACAATTGTTGCTACTATATCTTAATTTGCTTAGGATAATCTCAACAATGGAACTGGGATTTACAATTATGTTGTGATTTAATATATTGATAGCTTAGCTTATAATTAATTATTTATCGAAATTCTCATTAAATATCTCTCATAATATTTTCTTGTACGTACTAACCCAACCATACATCAAATATTATCTAACAATTCTTTAATCTGTTCAACAAAGAAAATATTTAATTTCTAAAATGAATTGACAGTAGGGTTAAATTCACTACGGGGACCTAACTTTGAGCGGAATCGCACTCGATTCACTCATCTTTAATTTCATGCAATCAGATCGTCGAACTTTGATTTGCTTGCAAATATGATCAATGTGTCCACCACCGTTTATATAACTTATATAACATACGTACTAATATGCTTATGTGGAATTAAAACTAATGGATAATTCATGTGTAAAAATATGTGATGAGTTCGTAAGTGTTTAAAAAATATATACTTTTAAAGATGGCTGATGAACATTGGATAGACGTTAGTCGTCTATTGTTTTAATGTTCACGTCAGCATATTACTTTAGTTAAGCTAACTTGACAATGGACAAAATGATCAGATTTGTAAGTAAATCGAAGTTGAATGATACTATCACACCAATTTAAAGACGAGTGGCCAAATTTACAAATAAATTAATGTTAAGTACTGTAAAGACTAGTACCCCAATACAATTCCATTCAAAGTTGGATGACCTGTCGTGCATTTAAATCCTTTCCCATGTAAGACATTCTTTGTTTTTTGTATAATAAAAAAATTGAGGCTGAGTCATGGTGTTGTGGGGAATCACAATTAATCAAAAGAAACAAACATATGAAAACAAGCTTTGAGATTATAAAATATTACTTTACTTAGATTAAATTAATGATGAATTATTAAAAGGTGCGTAACTAAAAATCATGAACTTCATTAATTTAAGATAATTATTGATGGTTTCATGTTCATCCAAATAGTACTTATTAGTACATATGCTCCACAATTATATATTAATAAAATATAAAATATAGTTGAATAGGTGCTTCCATGCATGATTTATTTAACAAATTTCGCTATTTGTACATTTTCGAAGTGTACATTTGGATTTACACCCCCTCACATGAAGGGGGCCGTGCACGTAGCATCTCCCTTAATTAACTCATCAATCAAATGAAGTGACCTGAAAATATACACAAAGCAGTTAGAATTTTGAAAAGAAAACATCATTATATTAAGAGTTTCAGCAACAGTTATTGAACGTTGTTATAGAACCAAATTTTAACAACGTTTAGAAAGCGACACTAGCAACATTCGTTTAAAAAAATATTGACAAAACTCAAATATGTAGACCAATGAAAACATTCACTAATTAAAATGTTACGATAGATCTATTTAGCAATACCCAATTAACGAATATTACATTTTTAATGGTGCAAAATGCCATTTTATTAGTGAGCTATTAGAAATTGCCAAAGCCTTTATCTATTAACTAAAAAGAATTAGATAATGTTGTTAATTTAACATAAAAGGCTTTCTTTTTTAATTTAACTCAATATGGACTTTCTAAGTTTGAGAGCCTCCTTTCTATTTATATTTATATTTTTTTAAAAAAAATTATTTGAATTTATAGAATATCGAATTTTCCTCAAATCCTTGAGCATTTTAATTAATTTCGCAAGAAATTTTTAATAAGAAAAAAATTATCGTAAAAAGTACTATTTGATAATTTCGTTGAGAAAGAGCTATTCTCTGCAAAACTTCATCGTTGAAAATGATAGAACATTACTAAATATTAAAATGTTGAAAATTATGGTTAAAAAGTAAGAAATTTGTGTCAAGAAGAAAATTTAACCTAGGCAATTCACAAGCTGTTACTATTTTCTATCAATATATTATTTGTATTTGAACATTTTCTTTCCTTTCAAGAAAATTTGTACTTTTCGTCCTCAATATTTTCTTTTACTTAATTCATAAACATAAAAAAGTATTAAAACAAAAATAAAAGGAAAAATTACAAATGAAAGAAATTTTGAAAGTACAAATAAATTACACTTAAAATAATTGAATACATATTAACACATGAAAAATAAATTTAAAACAATTTCATCTTCCCCAACCAAACTCACACACCCACCAACGTTAGCACCCGATGCCCTCAAATTTCCTTGGGAATACAACAATCTCAAATAATTTTTCATTTTCTTCTAAATTTTATTGCTCCCAATTTTCAATGACATTCGTGTCGAAATCCTAAATTGGCGCCACAGGTCAAATTTTCTTCTTGACACAAATTTCTCATTAAACGATAATGTACACAATCTCAAATAAAATTTAGAAGAAAATGAAAATTTGACCTAGGCAGTTCACAATCTCAAATAATTTTTCATTTCTTTTGTGCTCTATTCTGATTATTGTTCTTCTTTTGTAAATGTTGTGTTTGATTTTGGTACATTATCGTTTTCTTTGACTTTTATCCTCTTTTTTGGTAGTTTCTTTTGCGTATTTTTATTTTTTATTAGATGTGGGGTGGGAGCTTGGATTTGGATGAAGAAATTTTTCTAAATTCTTTTATGTGTTAATATATATTTAATTGTTTTTAAGTGCGATTCATTTATACTTTTGACAAATCATGTGATTCTGTTTTTCATTTTTTTTCTTATTTTTTGTTGTGTTATTGTTTATTTATTTCAAGAGGAGGGTGAATCCTTCATTAAATGGTCGAAATAAAGAGAATAACGAGTTTTGGCTACAAAATTTAGATGTTGGGGATAAATTATTTTAAGGAAAGAGGTTAAGAATGGATTTCATACATTATGCAAAGCTTGGTGACGAAAAATACAATTTTTCCTTTCTTTCAAGGTAAAATTTGGACTCATTATGTGTTGCACTATGTGCCACTTAATTAAAAATATTTATTTGACTCATATGTGACACATAAAGTTGTAGATATGTTGAAACAAGAGATCATGTTTCATGAATACGAAAGAATTTTATGCTATTTCAATTCACCATTTGAATTGTTTTGACATACATGTATCCTTTTGAAAAAATTTACCACTTAAATCATATAAAATGTCCCATTGTTATTTAACGTTCAAAGAAAGTTTTCTCGTTAGTCGAGAATACAGGTCCACAATTTTAAAAGGTTAGAGATACAAATGCAACAAAGGATAAATTGGAGATCGTCCCTTATGAACTTACTCCCTTTTCCTAAGTGCTTACTTCAGGTAGGAAACAACAAAACATAATCAGTGGATCAAAATTACAGACAGGAACAAAAATAAAACCCTAAAACCATACAAGTTTATATTCCATAATATAGAATGAGGAAAAAAATAAAATTCTAAGCAGAATTTTTTTTATTAAAATGAGTAATCTCAAGATATCATCATCCCTAGAACCAACACTTATGTTCTGTTTTGTAACAAAAACATAAGTTCAAAAAAGGGAATCTTAAAAACCCTAAAAAGAGGTAATACTAATTAATTGAACTTCTTGTTAATTACCCATAAACCAGAATTAAATAATCTGGTCTCAAGGATTTAAAAAAAAAAAAAAGATGCAAAATGCCGGTAAAAATGGCTATTGCATTGTGGAAAGGTATCAAACCCTAGTCTTCTGCAACAATGGAGTAGTAATAAACGCATGGCGGCGAGAAGCTGATGAAGATTCCTTACAAGAAGATTGATCAAACGGCTCAAAACCCACCTCAGAAATCATCTTGAAAAACTCATCTAGCCCCAACCCACCAAATGTTTCCTCATCTTTTTCCAGATAATTCAATATTTCCCTGAAGAACCCGGATTCGCACGGCAGAACCAGGCCGCCTGAGGTTTGAAAACCGAACTCCTCCTCTGCCTTGTGGAGGAGGCCAACGAAAACCGGGAGGTTGAGGAACCGGGTTGGGATTACGAACCTCCGGAGTTCAAGACCGATGTAGACAGCTAAAGATCCCGGCGGAGGCGTAGGGCTGAGGCTTTTGGTCTTCCATCGCTGGACGACTTGTCTGAGGCGTACAATTTGGATTATTTTATTCACTTTTTTGATTGCTGAAGCCATTGTTGAGAAATTTTAAATCTATTTTCAGGGTGTTAAGAGAGAGAAAAGAGAAGGAGAGAGTGGAGAGATTCAGTGGTAGTTAAAGACACGGAGAGAGTAGTAGTAGCACGTTGGGAGATGAATAAAAATACAAATTCAATTGAGTTTCTTCCTTTTCTCGAATGGCTAAACTAGCCTTACTAGTATATAAGTTTATTTAATCTTGAATCGATGTCATCTAGATTAATAATATCATCTTTGATTTCACTGTCACTTAAATTGATGATGATCGTCATTATAATATAAATTATATAATATTTATACTAAAATAGTTTTTTTTTTAAGTAGTTTTTTTATTAAAGATATCTAATCAACTTAATCGGATTACATAGTGCGGATGGAGAAGATAAGTTTAGACTAATAAGTGTTGATATTATATTGGTATTTATTGGTAGTTTAAAGTTGGATGGGGCTGTATATGTTTTACATGTGAAGAATATTATAAATTGTATATAATAAACTTATTTTTATTACAAAATAAAAGATCCTATTTATAAGGTTATAAATAACTCTAAAAGGAAAGATTACATAATAATTATACAATCATTTACTAAGGAAAATAATTCTACACTATTGAAAAAATATCATAGAGATTATTCTTTTCATATCTTCAACATTACCTATAATTCCTTTAAATATAGAATTTTTTTATATTCAATAAAATAATTAATAGTAGAAAACCTCCTTATAAACGTTTTCTATACCTCCTATTTATTGGAAATTGCAGAAAGCCTCTCTATTTGAAGCTTTTTATGCGAAAAACTCTCTACCATCAAAATTGCAATTAAAAACAGTAAAAATATCAAAATTAACAAGTAATAATTGCAATTTTAATATCCAAACTTTTTATTTTTTTACAAAGTATGCCATTTTTTATGTACCATCCACAATCTATTTTTTATGTACCACCCACAATCTCAAACCTTTAAAATTTTATTTCCCACTTTCCCCCACTTTATCTTTTTTCCCCAAAACTTTATTATTTTATTTAATCCCTTCTAAAACCCTCATAAATCCCTCACGCTAAATTCATCTTTTCTTCTTCTCATTCCCAAGATAGGTCCTCACACATACGCAACGGCGCTTCACACAAAGCACGGTGGACAGTTGAATTCATTGAATGCAAAAACACCATAATCCGCCTTAAGAGCTACCATGACTGCTACCTCACCAAGGTGGATGAACCATTTCTTCTCAACATGATCAGAAAAAATGATCTACAAACTATTCCGACAACAAAAATGGACACTTCAAATGAATGGGAGCCTGTAAAAGAAGGGAATTATGTGAAACTAATGATGAGGAAAGGAAAATTCTTGAGGGCTAATGAGGGAAGGCCGTCATGGGGAATTCAATAACTCATTATATTCCTCGAAGAACTACAACTCAAAATTGGGTTTTGTAGGAAGTAGATATTTTTAATCATGGGAATGAGAACAAGAAATGAGGAATTTGGAGTGAGTGATTTAGGAAGGTTTTGGAATGTGTTAAATAAAATAATAAAATTTTGGGAAAGATAAAGTGGGGTGGGGTGAAAAATAAAGTTTGAAAGGTTTGAAATTGTGGGTGCTAAATAAAAAATTTTGGGTATAATTTGTAAAAAAATAAAAAGTTTGGATACTAAAATTGCAATTATTACTTTTTAATTTTGATGCTTTTATTATTTTTAACGGCAAATTTGACAGTAAGGGATTTTTCACATAAAAATGTTTCAAATAGGAGGGTTCTCTCTGATTTCCAATAGGTAATGTGTATATTGTAAATGGAAATGTTTCTAGGATTTTCTGCTATTAATCTTTCAATACAACAATGGTTATAATATTTATATAGCTCATTAAGTACGTAGGACACTATCTTACTTTGTTCATCTACAAATTGTAGTGAATCAATCCAATGAGATGCCTTCAAATTAGTCTATTTGTACAATGTTTTTGTACAACATTGTTGATAATGTTAATTGTGGCAAAAAAATGTTGGTTGAAAGGTTGAATTGTTTTTATAATTGTTCGATGACAACATGCCACATTGTCAATAATATTGTTAAAATCATTGTATACTAAGCATTGTTCATTAAATTTTGAGTTTGACTTTAAAACAACCCAACAACGTTCGACATAGACATATTGATGTGACAAGCTAGTGTAACTAAGTATGGCTAGGTTTGAGTCTCGATTGTGCTTTTAATCCTTTTTGTACAACATAATTTGCTTTGCTACTATATTTGGAGCTTGTGCTACTCAAGCATATTTTCTTTGAAGGAGGCAAAGGAATTACAATTCTGCTTCAAGATTTTCACTGCATTCAAAGGAGCAAAGGATAATGAGGTACAAGGAGATGTTACCTTTCAACTTTATATACTTTAATGATAATGGTTGCAAGTCAAGAGCATAAGAAATGAATTTGTGCAAATTGCTTGTCTTCTTTGGGGATTATGGGGAGAGAAGAATGGAGTTCTGCAGTGGTGGTGCAGGTGCTGGTGGTGTTCTAGCGAGGAGAGAGAGGTCTCGGCCGGCATAAGGGATGTAGAAGATATATTGTGATTCTGCTATTAGGGCTGACAATGGAGTGGGAGATGCCATAGCTGCATGTTCTAAGCGAGTTGTTGGCTTCTTCTCACAATAAATTGAACAAGGCTTGAATTCTGATTTCTCTCTAGCACCAATCTCCTAATTTAGAGTAGCTAAAAATTAGATTTGTAGTAATTTTTGGTAAAATTTGATGAAATGTATGGTTTAAAAGTTGATAAAAGTTGTGGGTATAATATAATGTGTACTTAATGAGTAATCAGAATCCAAATCTGAATGGGCTATAGCCCTGTCTAGTCCCCGGTCAGGCTAATGGTACATCACAAGCATCAAAGAAAAAAGTGCACTGAAAAGTGTGTATTGGCACCCTTCTTCCTGGTTGATAAAAACCCGAGAATTCCAAGCAGTGCATAAGGTTTTTGGTGTGAGCAATGTAACGAAAATAGTCATGAATCTCAAGGAAGAAGATCGAAAACAAGCTGTAGAATCGCTCGTCTGGGAAGCCTTTTGCTGGCAAAAGGATCCGTTGCTCGGTCCCTATGGAGAATAGAGGAGAGTTTGTGAGGAGTTAAAGCTAATACCAGCAAATTCATCAAGTCCAAAATCAATAGTGTATAAAGCAGCAGCACAAGGGCTAATGGGGTGGAACAATAACAAGTTTATGAGCTTTAATGAGTCGGGAATAAACAACAAAAATAACAACAACATCAACGTTTATAATAATTCTCTGAATAATGTTCCTAACAATGGTGATTCTATGTTGGATTTTTGCGCTTATTCTCATTCTTCACGTCATACTCAAGAAACTGTTAAACTAAAAGGAGATATAGATAATGGTTCTGCTCTTATGCCTCAGCACTATTTGCCTAATGATTTTAACTAACGATAATTTGTTACAAGTCTATAAAATTTAGTGCAGGTTTATTACATAGTACAAAACCGGGTTGGACGGTATGGTTAAGAATTTTAACTTATTTTTTATTTTCATGTTAATTCATTCTTGATGAATATTGTGAACTAAAGCATATAGTTATAGTGTAATGTTTTTGTTCTTTAGCTTTGGTTTTTTCTTCAAGAGATAGAGATCTCATGTAAGGCCTAGTTTATGTTGCAGTTCTGGCTAGTTTAGGTACTTGGTTGTCGAAACTCAAATCTTTTTTTCAAAAATGACATCAGTCATCCCCCCACGGCCATTGTATTCTTTTTAAATGGTCTGCAACCAACTAGATGCATAACGCGTTGGAAACCAAACTACGAGCAATATAGACAAGGCCAAATATTTATGTATGGAACTTAAATTGATTAATAAGTTGACAAGTACTGTAAATCTTTTGTTATGACATGTATGGTAGAGAGGATTGGTGATAGTAGTGGAAGATATTAAAGAAGAAAAAGAAACTGAAATCTACCTCACTTTCTCTTGTGGAAGAGTGGAATCAATTGAGCTGCTCCTGCTGCTTGTCGTTCTGAGTGCTGGGAAAAAAAAACATATTCTGAGTGCTGGGAAAAAAAAA
>CAIGRN010116183.1:0-12022 GCA_903798345.1 Fraxinus anomala
ATCCATCTTCTTGCCCGATTTGCGATCGGAAGGGTGAGCACCTATAACATCATTGCTCATCATTTTCTTTCTACTGGATGAATGAACTCTACCTACCTATGCTGGATTGCTGTGTATTCAAGTGATAAGTGTATTTATACACTTATTCATGCTCTAAAATTTTGACATTTCGTAATTCTTTTAATGGAATTATAGCATAATTTATTATATAATATGTTATTAGGTGAAACTCAATAAATGGAAGTGGATTTGAAAGAAAGAAGTGAAAATTGGCGAAAAAAGGGGCAAAATCCAAAGTTTGGGGACTAAAGTATAAATACTCAAAAGTTGTGTTGAAGCTCACGATGAAGATTCGAGAATGCTAGGGGTCAAATAGATGCAATTAGAAGTCAAAACAAGTGAATATGACCAAAATATTTTCACAAATCAATTTTCAACCGCACAAGGATGTTCCAAATTTTCAGTCGGAAATTGAGACCAATTTTTAGCCTAGTAAACGTTCGAATTGGAAAACAACTATTTCTAGTAAAGTTGTAGCCTTTGAGTTATCTTTACAACCCAATTTGAATCGCCTCAATCAGATATCGGGAGAGAAAGTTATGATAAAAAATACTAAAGAAAATGTAGTGAAATTTTTCTCCCGAAAGGTGCGGAGCCCGAGGCACGGCCTGAGTGCATCTAGGACACGTTTTTGTCAGTTTTGAAGCCCATATAAACCCTATATTGGACACAAACGTGGGAAGAAATATCAATACAAAAGTTTCACACAATTTGAGGGATTACACATTGAGAGAGAGAATACAACGAGATATTGAAAAACGCAATTCAATGGAGGAAAATTTCTAAAAATTCACATTTTGAAGCATTGATTGGAAGAGGAAGTACATCTTGGTACAAATTTTATTTCTTTTTCTACATCTATATTCAAATCAGGTGATGTATTCAATAACAACTTCTTGTTTTTCTACTTATTTATTATGAGTAGCTAATTTGATATTAGGGCAAACAATATAATTACTTGAGACCTTTTATTTCTTTTATTTAAGATTCTTGGTATTTTATCATATATTTATTTATTTTGCTACGAGTTTAATGCATTGAATTACTTGATCGCTAATTTGATGATTTTGTGAATCTTTTACGAATCAAGAGGTAAGTTTGAGATTTAGACCATATAATAAAATCCAGGATATTAGTATAACGTGTAGAGATGCCTATACTAAATATTGCGATCGTCATATGAATTCTTAGAACCAACATTTCATTTAATTAAGGTAAATTCACATAGAGATATGGGATTGAATTAGTTATATAGACTCCATGAGAACTCGAGAGGGGTAAATTGAATATCATAGAAGAATTCGATTGAACACTACATTAGGCTTTTGAATCTTGAATTAAGATTTTAAGGTGATTAATAAGTGAAATTATTCGTTCCTAATTTACATCTATTATTTGAATTCACAATCAATCTTTGTGTGCTTTTTACTTAATTTCAATTGTTTAAATCAAAACTTCATAACAACACATAATTCTTTGTTTGCTTTCATCAAATAGGAGTTAGAAAAATCTAATCAAGTTTTAGTCCTCGTGGGAAATAATCCGGACTCAAAGGTCCACTGTATTACTTGTTACGATATCGTATACTTGCGATAGAAAAAATGTAATATCAAGGATGTTTGACTAAGCTCGTTATCAATCCAATACCAACCTGTCACATATCCAGTAGTCTCACTAGGCATTCTCTCTTGTTTGTGTCCGGTGTTGAACAAGATAAAATACATATTATTTATGCCAGCTCTTGAATCTTGAATTAAGACTTTAAGGTGATTAATAAGTGAAATTATTCGTTCCTAATTTACATCTATTATTTGAATTCACAATCAATCTTTGTGTGCTTTTTACTTAATTTCAATTGTTTAAATCAAAACTTCACAACAATACATAATTCTTTGTTTGCTTTCATCAAATAGGAGTTAGAAAAATCTAATCAAGTTTTAGTCCTCGTGGGAAATAATCTGGACTCAAAAGTCCACTGTATTACTTGTTACGCTATCGCATATTTGCGATAGAAAAAATGCAATATCAAGGATGTTTGACTAAGCTCGTTATCAATCCAATACCAACCCGTCACATATCCAGTAGTCTCACTAGGCATTATCTCTTGTTTGTGTCCGGTGTTGAACCAGATAAAATACATATTATTTATGCCTAATGCTGCATTCTCACCTGTCATAAAATTATGGTAGTTATTTGTTGCTGCTTTAGAGGGGGTTATTGTCTTTTCCTGCATCATCAATTACTGAAAGGTTTTCTGCAGTAGTAAGGTCGGTAAGATGCTATACTTGCCTGTAGTGATGGCATGCACATGGTGCATTTGGACTAAAAATGCTGAAGGCAACAAGAGGCTCCAAGGGAATCAAGTTTAGAGGGAGAGTTTTGAAAAGCATACAGCCTCTCTAAAAATATTAATTAATATCCTAGAACTATCACCGAGTTCTTTCAGTCTCTAAAACAGTTACCACCTGATTTTTCTATCAAGAACACTTCTGAATCAGGTATATTTGTAATTTCCAGAAATTCTATGCTATATTCTTGAAGGATTAAGTCATTATTTTTTTACTATAAAACATTACGACTAGTTCTGCAGGTGATCAACAAGTTTCCACAAAAGCATTTTAAGGTCCTACTAGTCTAGGATTTCTCAATTCCATATAAAGCATTATAATGCTTCTAATTGAAAATTGATAGTTGATTAGCATTTTCCATGTGGATTTGCTTATACTCTTGCAAGGGTAAAGCATTTTCTTCTCTTTTCTCCTCTACACTTCTCATGATTCCACATTTTCTGTAGCTATGAACAGACCTGTTTCCCATTTTCTTTATAAAAAAATAAACAGCACTAAGCTGTCCTACAGCATAGAAATACAAGAATTTTTCAAGATCATCATCCAACTTTTCACAGTTCAGGGGATAAAATTGTTCTTAATGATAAAGCTTCAGGATCTTCCAGGAAGTTGCTTAGCTTTGCAACTAATTAAGCATGGAAATATTCACTTCCACTATTAATAATTCTAGATAAATTACAAGGGAAACCATTTGCATTCAAGTAAAATAGCATTTCCGGGAAAAGATTTGTACCATCAAGGTGACAGACAGTCACTATGTTAAAGAGTCAACATACATACAAGTTTATCAACTATATCCACCAATAACAACAATAGCTTCATAAACTTAAAGAGAGCACATCAATGGATTCAAAAGTGTTTCAAAATTTTAAATAAAATGGAAGAGGCGTGGAAGAAAGGTGCCAAAGGATTAAGATATGACTGTCTCTGAGATGATAATAGACTACTGACCTGTATTCACTCCAAGGCAATGCAGTCAACCAATCAAGATAATTGCGTGTCACATTAAATTCACTTGAACTAGCTTCCAATAATTGCAATTTTGTTAATTCTTCTTCTATGACTTGCAAAACATGAGGTGGGATTTTCTCCTTCTTTGGGTCAAGCCTTTCCCTGAACTTTGCTGCAGTATCAGAAATCAATGTAACGAATAAGTTTTCACCAATTCAAAATGAGATCCTTGTTTGTGGAGTAAATGTGATAAAGCCAGGGTAATCGACTATATTAACATCAGACACTCTTAGAGCTCAAGCACAAATCACGTGAAACTGATAAACAAAGATGAAGATCTGCCAAATAGTAACAAATTTTCAACTTAACACGATTTCGTACCTAGCTTCAACATGAAGATACCGAGTGGTCATGGGTTAATGAAGAGAAAGCATTAATAACTGAAACCGATTTAAGGCATATTTTTATAAGTAGAAAAGTTAACAAACTGATTGTAAAGCAGAGATCATATTGCTAATCATCTAATTAAAAATCCTAATCTAATTAAAAATCATATTCTAATCAATAAATAAAAGAAATCATATTCTAAACAAGAAATAAGAATAAAAAGATAAAACCTACTAGAACTAGAAAAGATAAATCACAATTGTAGTAGGAAACTACTAATCATGATTATGTACTACGTCATCATCTGTCTGAAAATGTTTTGAATCGAACATGGTCCTCCACTCTTAGTGATGTAGTGAATGGCCACAGACGAACCCGCTTCCACCTAGATGTCTATAATCCAAGTTGTCGAGCAAGTAAAATCCCATCCAAGATAGCCCGTAACTTTGCCTCCAGAATAAGGCAGTTTCAACATGATGAAGAAAAGGCCCCAGCAATTGTAAATAAATTATGAGGAATCCAACAAGACAGCATTTTAGGCTATGTTTGGCTCATGTTTATAAATTGTTTTTAAACATCAACTCACTTTTTATCCATACATTTCGAGAGACTCACAAGTACTACCCATTTATCCACCCCTCATTTCTATTTATTTATTATTAAAACTGATTATAAACACTTTCCAAACATGCTTTTAATCAAACCATTCACATGGCAGATTTTATTTAAAGCTGGATCCAACAAGACAACATGAGTGAGTCTCAAATGTTTTAGGCTTCTGCCTAACCAAAAAAATAAATGCAAGTACTACACACAGCTCTTGCAATAACCAAGAAATCAAAAGAGATATAAGGCAGAACGCCAACTGTAAATTATATAGAATAGGGCAAACCAGAAAGTGCGGTTTTGTCATCAGTCTCTAATCCCAATTCCTGCACAAGGCAAATAAATTCATAATCAGATAATTCTCAAAACATCTCATTACATCTAAACTATTCATACAGACATACAGCAACCACAGAGTCCTCCATAACATTTAGAATATGTATATTACAAAGCATGCAAATTGTTATACTCAAGCAACCATGCCTTCTTTATGGCCTTGAGCTGCTCATTCAACAAGTAGCGTCGCTGCTCTCCACTTATCTTTTCTTCAATAGCCTTTGCTATTGATTCCTGAATACCGCCAAAAAAGGGTGAGATCAAACAGAAAGGTAACAGCAATTAAGAGTTCTAGAATTGATTTCCATCCAAACAGCCATACCTGGATCTTACTGATCTCCATCTCTTTCTTCACTAACTCCAGAGTAAGTTTTAGTCGTTGATGAACCTGAATTTCGAGATCGTAATGAGCTTCAGAATATGAAAGGTAGAAACTTTGATAGGGTGATACAGTCTTAATGCTAGAAAGCAACAACCTCTCAGCGCCATGCCCGAATTGTGGGGACAAAATGAATGTCCTTTTTATCTTATTATCGATATTATCTTAGAATTAAACATCTTTGCTCTGAGCACCTTGAACAAGCAACTCTAAGAGAAAATAAAAAGTAATTCCATGACAGAAATATTTTATTCTAGCTTTCCTTTGTATGGTACAAAGCTTCCTAGCTTTCTACCATTTCAAATTAGTAAATTCATCAAGGGACAAGGGATGCACTTAAGTTAATACCAAATCCTTTAAAAAATAGATTATTCAATCCTCTTAGCAATTTCGAGTTCTTAGACGACTACAAGATGCTGAAACCTGCAGATGGGTGATGCTAAGACTGAAAGTTACAATGTTACTCTTCTAAGTAGAATTTTATGCAGGAACCTAGAAAAGATAGAAACACAATGCTCATTCTCAGAAAAATGTCGATGAGGCTGTAGACTACTTACATCTAGTTCTTCAAGCACTTGCTGGCACTGTGATTTGTTTGCACCTGATATTGCAGCTCCAAAATCTGCTAATCTTGGATAATTAAAATCACCTATATGCTGCAGATATTGAAAAAGTTAGGAGGTAGCATAGATACTACATGTAGACAAAACCATTAGAAACACTTCACCAACTTTAATTGCAATGTTGGCTTGTTCAAGTTTAGGCAATAGATTCCTCCATTTCATAAAAGTACAACACTCTTATGATAAAATAGGTATTACACAGTTGTGCTTCCAAACTACAAAAAATGCATATTTATTTGCATTTTATAGACAATCAAATATCTTAAAACAAAAATCTTTCTTGAGCATGATCCTAGCCTATCTTTAAAAAGCATACGAAGTTAGAGCATATTTGGCCAAAAAAAAAAAAAAAGGGTTGCTATCTTATAAGCTAGAGACCCACAAATTGTGTGGACCAGAAGTCTACATAATTGGTGGCTGGTGCAGCTTATAAGATAGCAATTTTTTGCCAAACATGCTTAGTATCATATACGACCTCATAAACAGCAAAAGACTGAAAACAAATATTCCTTTCATCCGATAACGATAGGCTTGTTTCTATTTTCACATAGATTAAGAAAACTTAATTAATATATGTTGAAACCATAGATTTACTTACATTTTTCTTAATAAACCCATACAATAATTAATAATAGCTCATATTTATTGATAACAAGACACATTAAACATGGTTATATTCGAAAATTAAGACATTACCCCATTTGGTAGAGATTAAAATTAGATTTTTAGTAGATTTTGATAAAAATTGATGAAATGTGAGACTGAAAAGTTGTGGGTCCATTAAATGTGTGATCAAAATTAATTATTGACTTTGACTTGAGATTTTAATTGAATTTCAATCCAAACCAAACAAGGGCTAAAACTATGTTTGGCCCCCATTTTTCCAAAAATTCATTGTTTCGAATTCATTTTCAACCACACTTTCTCGTATAAAATAATTTTATACGCAAACACAAAATTTTTCCTTATTTTTTAACCACACATTCTCCAACAAAATATTATTCCAAAATACATTTTGAACCAAAAATAGGGCTCAAACATGGGCTAATTATACTCTTAACAGCCTATAATTTGGGACAAACAAAAAGGAAAGCAAATCCATCTTTTTGGGACAGAGAGAGTAGTTGCTAATCAGTTAGGTGCAGCCAGGCATACAAGCGCTTTTAAGCATATATGTCAAAACCCTCAATTGATTTGGAACATGATGTGTAAAACTATATGTACTACTCCATTCCTCTTAATATAGTTCGGACGAATTCAAAAACAAAGGCTGGAAAATTGACCTAGTACAACACCTTAGTTTGAATTCAAATAAGTGATTCAGTCACTAGAATACACCTTTTATATCAAATTTAGGTAAGTGTGTTTATTCATAAACAAATTCAAATGTTTGACCATGTTATTCTGCATACAGAAAAAGAAAAGCCAAAAAATCAGAAACAGGAAAAATCATACCTGAGTATAAGTTTGTACATGATCCCGCCAAAGAGAACTAGTTTTCAAAACATCTCTAAGAGTTGATATAACTTCAAATGATGTTGCCTTAAGAACATCGTCATCCTTATCATATGGCTTTTCCTGAAGACATAAGAACAAAAGTAAAGAAAGTGTCGCCTCAGAAGTTCATTATGTAACTTGGAGTATTTATGAAAGTATTCACATGGAAAAACTGCACACACCTTGAGATGATCGACCTTGACCATAAGAGGATCCTCACTGACCTGCACAAGATAATTATTTCAGTTGTGCATGTGTGCCATAGATGAAGGTGTATATAGCTATGAATACGCAAATATATACCAACACCATGGAAAAAACATCTTGCAAGTTGCAAGTGTGTACATAAAGAAACAATATTCGAGAGGTAAGAAAGGAGATAAAAATATAAAAAAAACAAGAGGCAGGACTTTAAACTCTACCAAATCATGAATGAAGAAAGAGTCCTACTAACCATCTCAGTTATTCGAAGTCGCCTGTGACCAATAAGAATCACCTGATCTCCTTGGATGCTTGTAATCTGAGATCATCAAGCCAGCTTGATGAATTCAAGACGTTTCTTCCCACAGATAAATAACTTCAAACAATAGCTTAACAACAATAAAGGCAAGAAAATTACCTGCGCCAGCGTACCAACTTCATGAAGGCGATTAAATAACTCCTTTCCTTTGAGATCGTATATTTTTTTTTCATCTGTAGCCTCATACGCTGCCTCATCTTTAAGTAGGAAAGCACCAGCATAAGGAGCTTGCCGTTTTCTACTCTCTACTAAAGCTTCTAACAATTTTGGATCCTGCAGAAAAGGATATATACAGGAATGGTTGGCAGATCAGCTCTCTAGTTACCAAGAATATGTGTAGAATTTATTTTACTTTCATCTTATACCAGACAACCCATTTATGAAAACTAAAAAAAAAAATATATATATATATAAACTAAAATATATGTTACTTAAATTCTGAGATGACTTTCAAACAAAGAGTTAAGCTTTCAACTTATCACCAGTTCTTTCATATGTATAAAATTTAGGTAACTACTATTTGTAACAATAAAAGCTAACATCTACAGACAGGATATAAAAGACAAATTATAGAGAGCAATCCATGTTGCTAGGAGTCGCATCTTTTTTTTTCTCTTTGTAAAATATAGGATATGGGGATAGGCTAAAAAGGATTCAAAATTTAAATATGGATACGAAGATACATATAAACTTAAAATTAGTTTAGAAATTTATATACTTATGATTCAGATGCATTTGAGTTTAGACAAGGTACGTGGGTACTTGTATAGGTGTTATGCTATATATTTAAATGTAAATCTATAATAAATGAAATTGCGAATTGTGATAATTCACTTGAATTTCATTTCAAGTCTAGAAATATGAAACATAAATTAGAAATCTTTTTTAAATACAATATCAAACTAACAAAAACGATATAAAGGATCCTCTTTTGATGTAAAGGATCCAAGAAGGAACCCATACCCTTGTCGTGTGTGTCAGACATGGGTACTTCCTCCAAAATGAATAAAATGAAGAGTCCAAGCAACATAGAGCAATTAAGAATGTTCATAGTTGAATAACAAAAATTCATAGCATGATTGCATACAGAATGCGCACCAGGTGCCCCTGAAGTACTCTGGAATTATTTTTAAGTTAATTATTAGTACATCCGACAGCACTTATACCTACAAGAATTACCTTGCGAAGCTAATGCCAGTCAATCAATAAAGTTATATAACCATGTAATGGCACAGGAAAGCAACATAGAATGCCAGGATGTTAGAAAAACAAAATATCTAACCAAAGTACTCAACCATAATCAGCTATACCTTCACATATATAGGCATATAAAATCCAGGAAATAATGGCCTGTGTGGCAAGGGTAATGCTATAACCTGCACAAGTAAGAGATTTTGATTACTATACATTCTAAAAATAAAATGGAACAACAAAATACCAGCTCATGTTTAACATAATCTAATAATCCTCATCTCCTTTATAAAAAGTAACAATGTAACACGATAACAGAAAATCTGGTACAAATGAAGACACTTGGAAAGAGTGAATTTCACAATGATGACCACTAAACCGCCCTCAGTATCAGTTGTAAAGTCTAAAGGAATTGTGCATAAATTTAACTTGGGGGATTATGAGCGATATACTTAATTGTTACAGTGTATCTTTCAAACATTAAAAAATGGATCAACTCCCATTTTCCATTGGAATCTGAGTCAAATAAATTTAAAACTAACAGAACCAGATAAAATGTCCACTGTTCTCATACACTCATCTAGTTTAATAAATATATCAAGGTGAAGGCATCATTAATAAATTCTTCCCCACCCCTCAAAAAATACGATCATCCCAACTCCTCACTACAAATTATTCCTCCAAATCTTGGGTATGGAACAATATCATTTTCCATTGCCACCCCCAATAAATAAGGAAGTAAGAAACAGAAAAACCTTATATTCTACGAACAAACAATGAAGCCCCTCCCTTTCCTCCACAAGCTTTGCACTTTCCATCACCACAAATAGAACATGAACATTCATTTCCTCTGTTACCTTTGTGAGTGAGAGACAGACGTAAATTTCTTTGTCATCCTAAAATACCTATCTTCCAATGAAAGACAATCCTCACACCCCAACACATTGATTTTACAGACCATATAACCAAAATATCTAATTTCATTATTTAGGCTCCCTGTGTTTCTTTTCCCTAATATGTGGTTGAATTGCAATGCAGAGAAAGCAAATGGAAGAAATCGAGAAATAATTACTTACTAGAGTAAAAGAAAGCCTCACCACGAATCTGATATGCACTCCTTAAACTAACAAGCTTGTGCATACTATACAAATATGTGCATTCTCACATAAAAATCCACCAAATTTTCTCATGTATATTTTGTATGAGACCAAATTCGCCATTAGTTAAGACAAGCTTGCAACAAAAATTCCATTTTGAACTTTTTCAGTACAAACATTGCAAAAGTGCTCCCGCGTACAAAAAAGTTAAGATTTAAGAGTTGCCCTAACCACAACGTTGAATTTTATTTTCAAAAAGCAAAATCGAGATTTACCCAATTTTATTTTGAACAATCATACATAAACCCACAGATTCATGTACACTAAATATATGTATAACTATAATTCATAAAAACTAACCGTTAAATAATCTTCAGGTCTAAATACAGTGGGAACAATAGCTGATGAAGACTTAGATTCAGCCTCATCAGTCGCAGCCCCATCAACCTCTTTGGCCTCAGACCCAGCTTCCGCGGGGTTGGACCCATCAGAGGAGTCGGAGCAGAAGAACCGGCTATAAAAATACGGGCTTTTTGTGTTAGTTCCTCGGAGGGAGTTCAGGACCCGAAGAATTGGAGAGGAAGTCTCGACGGTGGGCCCAGGCCGGAGTTTTACCCCAAACGACGACGTACCGGAGTGGAACCGGCATGTGGAGGTGAGGACCTTCAACATGATAGCAAAGGTCAGGGGGGATTCTGGATTTTAGGATTAGTTTTTGATTTAGAGGAAGGCGTGAATCGCCATTGATGGAGGATAAAGAAGGTTTTTGCTTGGGGAAGAAGAAGCAGGGTTTTATGACTTCTGTAAAAACCCTGCACAAATTTTGGTTTTGCTTTTGTCGAAAATGCCCTTGTCATGCCTTTTATTTTCTATTTTATTATTATTTTCAAAATGATTAAGCTTTTAATCGTGTAAAATGAAAGGGTAAAATTTCACTCTGGGTCTCAAACCTTTTCATTTTGTATCAATTTCATCCACGTTCAATTTTCATTCCCCCTCCCATCTCCAATCTTTCACTAATTTGTACGTATAGTCCTTCTCGATGATTTCCATTCATTTTTGCAGTTAAGTTCTTGTAAAAGAGACAATTCCACCCTTAACATAACATAACTAAAATGGAAGAATAGAAAAAAAATATATATATATATAGCAAACAAAAATAAATTTAAGCCCCTATTTGGTATGACTATAAATCGAATTTTTAGTAAATTTTTATAGAAAATGATGAAATATTTTGTTGAACAATTGATAAATGCCGTGGATCTCATAAAATATATTGTTAAAATAAATTATTAATTTAAATCTAAATTTTTATCTAGTTTTTTAGTTACCACATGATTTCATCACCACCCATCCCCACACCACTATCATTGAAGTTTAATTCACGCATATGGTTCCCAAGAATCCATTTCTAGTTTTACCATTGAGCTCATACGATACATAATAATGGAATTGTGTTCAAAATGTTAAAAGACAAAAAAGTTTGAGATAGGTATGAAAAACCTTAACTTTGAGAATGAGAGAAAAGTATTTTAAATCATGTATATTTTCATGCATGTTTCATAGTTTTGTGTTGTAGGTGCGGCAATACATGTATAGAATGTTTGTGTCAACTTTCATATGACGAGACGATTGTGTACTTAGTTACTTGATCGTGGTTGGATGGGTCCCAGCGAAAAAAATAAATATAAAAATAATATAATCCATTATAAACAAATTATTTAGGGGTCGTTATCTTTATCGTTTTCTATTTTCGATTTTTTAAAACGGTGAAAACGCGTTATCTTTCTCATTTTCGAAAATGAATTTTCGAAAACACAAAAAAAATTATGAGGAAAACACAAAACGACCAAAATGCTGTTTTGGGCATTTTTTTCACAAAATGTTCCACCTGTGGAAAACACGGGAAACAGCCAAAATGTCTCCCCCTGCCTTCTGCCAAGCCACACTCCACCGCCACTTTCCAAACATCTAAACTCCAGCCAACCTCCTCCAAAACGGCCGGATTAATATACCATTGTGAAGCC
>CAIGRN010116186.1:0-11581 GCA_903798345.1 Fraxinus anomala
TCAATCCAGAATTTAAATCTTAAAAATTTTAGAAATTCTAATTCATCATTGATTAGTCTTCAGAAATTTTAGATGTGTGAATTGATTTCTGCTTCATCTCAATTTACTTATTTTCGTTTATTAGAAGTGCAGGTGCAAGTCACATGATTGACTTAACAACAAAGTTGACAAAAACGTTTGGAATGGGGCGGGGATTAGTCAATGATTTTTTAATAATAAATATATTTTCTTTTTGGTACAAATTAATAAATAAAATTCAAACCAAATAATCTCAAAGCAGCTAAATGCAACTAAATTATGTGTAAATAAAATATTTTTCATACAAAACTATATTAAATATTCCAATTACCTCTTTTCAATCTCATAAAGTAATAATAAGAGTTGGGAAGGCTCAATTCACTTAGCAATTGAAATATTTTCTATCGATTGACACAATGCGAAACGGAGATCATAGTCATACTTAACTTATTGCTCGTTATATTTTTCATGTTCTATTGATTTGTGTAGTAATAATGTGTTAACTGAGTTAAATTGGACATTGAAACATAATATTTGTTTTTATTCACTTTTCTTCGTTAATTTTAATCAATCTTATCCAATTAATAACTAGACATGCCTCATAATTTTATAAGCTAAATTTCCAAGCTTAGATTTTGGATTAGAATTTGAAGATCTTGCAATTCCTTGCACATAATCTTCTATAAATCATAGAAAACATATCAGAAAAATTACAAGAAAGATTTCGTTAAAGTGTGAACGTTTATGTCAATGAAGGTCAACATACTTTCAAGTTCAAATTGGATTCATGGTAGTGGAAATTTTACTTTACAACTTGATTCTCCTCTTTGGTCCACATGTTTTCACCTACCATTGGAGTAATTTTATTGTTTATAAATGATACTTCACCAATCGAGTGGTACAAATCTTTAATTTTCCAAAAACATGATTCATTCATTCCTCATTATAATCCTGCTTTTGCATCTGTCTGTAAGCCAGCTGCCATAATGTGAGTTGGAGTATATACTGCTTCTTGCTTGTCAATGCACAACCATGCATCATTCAATCGAAAATTCCAAAAAGTAGTATAAAGTTTCTTTCAATTACTGGCTTCAGATTAGGAGGCTGCGATTTTTTGCAACCTCGCTTACTAATTTTTTATTTGAAAAAATAGTTATCTGTCTAATCTATAAATCGAATGTTGAAAGCGCATTCACCAATCTTCTTATTCTTCTTAAAAGCAGGTCATTCATAGCTAATGATTGAAAACCCAACTCGATTGGTTTCTTCTATGTGGTGCTTAACATCGATGAAAGCCAGTAAGAAATGCATCTTATTTGGAAACTTCAGGACTTCAAAACTCTAAGCCTCGAAGAAACAATATATATATATATTTATATGCACATGTTTTGCCCCTATTTTTTAAAATTTATTTTATGAAAATACATTTTCAACCATTCAATTTTTTGAGAGCTTATATTTTTTATCAATTTTCCAACCAAACATTTTCAAAATTTTCTGAAAATTCTAATTTTTTATGCATAGGTCATGGCTTGCAATTATTTATTGACAACTCATAGCTAATTTTGACAATTCTAACGTTTACCCTTCGATCTGACACGCTTTCTTTTTTGGATCATCCAATATAAAACAGACTAAGCATAACCACACATATTAAATGGTCCAAGTCCAGGTTTAACACAAAACATACATTTTTTTCCCTTGCCTATCCTCCTTCTACCACCACCACCTCCTCCTCCTCCACCTCCACCATCATGGTGGTCAAGCTTCAATCTGATCAGCTCACTCAGCTGAAGGACATCTTTGACAGGTTCGACATGGACCGCGACGGTAGCCTAACTCAGTTGGAGATGGCTGCCCTCCTCCGATCCCTCGGCCTAAAACCTAGTGGCGATCAAATCCATGTCCTCTTAGCCAAAATGGACTCTAATGGCAATGGCTCCATCGAGTTCGAAGAGTTGGTCGATGCCATATTGCCTGACCTGAATGAAGAGGTTTTGATCAACCAGGAGCAATTAATGGGCGTTTTCCGTTCATTTGACCGTGATGGAAATGGTTACATAACCGCAGCCGAACTCGCGGGACAAATGGCGAAAATGGGACACCCCTTGACCTATAGGGAGCTAACTGAGATGATGCAAGAGGCTGATACAAATGGTGATGGAGTCATAAGTTTCAATGAGTTTGCTAATATAATGGGAAGATCAGCTGCTGATTTCTTAGGTCTAACCCTCTCCTAGCCCGAGATTCTTTGGGGCTATATTCGAGTACCGGACAAGAATGGATAGTAAAATTAACAATATTGAGTACTATCTAACATTTGTTACCAAACATGTCGTAGATTGTTCATGTACTTGTTATATGACTCATTCTACTCGACTCTTTTCTTTTCTCTTTGTTGTATTTTCACTTTATTTAATATAATTTTATAACTTATTATTTGTTTTAAGGTCATGTGTAGGTCTTTTAATGTATATGATTATATGGGACCTCCGTTATATGTTTTAGACAAGTTACTTCTGTTTGTAAGTTGGATATTTTAGTAGTGTTTACTGTCAAATTTGTGGGCTTGTTTGTACTGTTCAACTTACTGCAACTCCCTCCTCGTGTTATTTGAACTGAAACGGACTATAAGGAAATGTACATATTGTGCAGATCTACAAATTTATCTGTGAAAAGATCAGCAGTCATTGAAAGAGAAGGAAAAGTAGAGATAATTCATTCTTTATTGCTCAACTGTGTACAAAATACAAAATCTTGATAGAGAATTCGGATAAATAGAGAAATCCTGATCTCTTTCTTATTACTGATTCTATATTACAGCATATTTCTCTGTTTTATGTACAAAAATGAAAGAATCAACATTAAACTAGGTTCCTATGCTAGTATCAGAACTAACAAACTTTTGGAAAACTTTCTGCCAGTACAATATGTGGCACATCTGAATTGTACCTCTGTAGACCTTTCACTCGTAAATAGAACAGCCCTGCAATATGTAAAGTGAAGGCAGTTCTAAATGGTACACGTGCAAATGTAATCTCTAATTATGACTTCCAATCTCCAATGGATTAGTTCTTGCCAGTGAACGAGCAGTAAAACCAACGGTAGTGGAACGTATTGATCTCTGTTTCACTATATTGCAGTATTCCAGATCATCAAATTGCCCATCGTGTCTTATCCATTGTATCATCCCATGATACATTGGGAAGAAACGCATCTGAATTGTATTGTACACAAAGTAGGGGGCCAGGGCTGAGATAACCGCGAAGATAGTTATTATATAGAAAGAGGGTGTTGGGGCAAGAGATTCGACGAAGACTTTATACGCAGTTGTGGAAATGCTGGGAGGCATGGCTCCATATGCCAAGAGGAAAAGATACCATAGAGCGATTCCACCCCAAATAACAATATGCTGGATTAAGGTGAAATAACTGATGGCGAGTGCCATCTGGCAGTTCACGACCCAAACGACACAGGTGTACATTGTTGCCCCAAGAATTTGGTACCCGGCTACTTGTCCGTCCTTCTTGAAGGCCTGTGGATCTAGTGCCTTCGTACATAAGAAGAAGATAATGACAGCACTACAAAGACCATTTAACATCCAGCCAATTATACGACGCCAGCTGAAGAGGACATTCTGCACACCTTCTTGGTACAGCATAGGAAACTGCCATGTGAAACCAAGCAAAGAATGAGAACTGATAAAGGCGCAGCGTCAGAAAAATTTTGACCTAGTGTTGTACTAGGTAAAAAATACCTTCAGACAATATCTAGCGGATACATCCTGGTCGAAAACCCCCAGAGCAATCACAGGTAGTGATGTAAAGAACACATTATAGAGGGACAAAAACCAGTCGTTGTATGCAGGCTGTCCAGAGAACGATGCATATGCCTCGTATAAGAAGACTGTGAAACCAAATGTGACGTTCTTATAGAAGAAGTAGCAAATCTGCACAAAGAAGTACATAGAAACTCAAATGACTTCCGAATGCAAAAAGGTTTCAAGTAATTTTTGAAATTCAAAATATTTATTTTTATCTCAGTGAGGATAGATATAAATCTTCTGTGGAAATTAAGAAGTTCAATGAAATTAATTATGAGTGTATTACCATTGAAGAGATTCTTCTGTAACACCAATGTCCATGCACCATAAGCAGACGCTCCAGAAATCTGAACTGTGCAATGGCAATATCGCTTGACATGACTGCCTAATGTATTTGGAAGAAAATCGATATAAGAATAAAAATATCAGATTATATTCGAATTAAGTTTCTGAATTATGACTAATACACCATTAGTTTTTTCACCTGCATTCCTTCAACACCACTAATTCCAATTCCAATATCTGCTTCTTGAAGCATTCCTACGTCATTTGCTCCATCACCAATTGCCAACGTTGTTTTCTTTGTTCCATCTTTAACTAGTCTTGTTACCTGTAAATTCCAAGAAAAATATGTTAAACTCGTTTTGGCTAAGCTTAGAAAAACGTAAAAATACTTATACGTAACTTTTGGTTCAAACACGTTGGATGTGTTATTTTGTCCTTTTAGTTATTTTAAAAGTAAACCTTAACTTACTATCAAAGCAAGCAACTTATTTTCAACTTTGACCAAGGTTTAAAACTTACTTATTTACTTATGAGTAAACTTTAAAAGCATACAAACAACTGAGCCAAAGAAGGAGTGTGGGCCGTTATTGCAGTTAAGAGGTTATTACCAGTGCTTTTTGTTTCGGCGATGAACGGCAGCATATTACAGAAGCACAGCCAATTGCAAGTTCAAGAAATAACATTTTGGTATCTTCTTCTAATGCATATGCAAGAGATTTCCCATCAACTATCAGGGCGAATGCTTCAGAGCTTGATGCAGCAACCTGAAACTTTCCGTTCATAATCTGCTGGAGGACACTTTCCCTTGAAGCCTAACAGAAAAATGAATTTCAAACTCTTTCAGTATGGCATATTATAACTATCCAAGAAGCTCTTGCTTTTTATATCAGTATTTTACAGTTTTCCCCATCAGAATGAGAAAGTAAAATACAGGACATACATGTACCTTAGTAACTGCATCCTCATCTCCCGTTCTCTCCAGTTCTATGATTTTTGGAGTTTCTAAGTTTATAATAATCTGTTTCATTCCTTGTCTGAGCAAGCTACAAGCATACCTGCAGAAAATGAAATCTTGAGTCAGCAATTTTGGGACAACAAAATGTCAGAAAAAGTTAGTTTTACAAAAATTGTACAGAGAATTTACCCAATGTTTATAGCAGTTTCCATCTTGTCTCCAGTAAGAACCCATATTTTTATTCCTGCTTGTGCAAGTTTATCAATGCATTCAGGAACCTGCCACAATCAAAAGTAGAAAAATAAAATTAATGTCCATCTCTATACTTTTATATATTGGTCCATTACTATTCTATAAGAAAATTTAAAACCTCACCCCCTGTTGGAGCTTGTCCTCAACAGCTGTTGCTCCAAGAAGAATCAAATCTTTTTCTACTTTTTTTGCCACTTCGTCAATCATT
This sequence comes from Fraxinus anomala, assembly GCA_903798345.1. NCBI lineage: Eukaryota > Viridiplantae > Streptophyta > Magnoliopsida > Lamiales > Oleaceae > Fraxinus > Fraxinus anomala. The sequence continues at coordinate 5,542 of CAIGRN010116186.1, forward strand.
GCCTCACGATCTGCACTGACCGAGTTTTTTGCCTCTACAAATCTTTCGTTGAATGCCTTATATTCTTCCTCACTGAGTTCCCGATAAGCAAGTATTAAGGTCCTCAAGCCTGCATTAGCATACTCATTTACATGTTCTCTTGTTTCCTCTTCAAACTTCCTTCCATTTATGGAAAGCCTCTCAAACATGACACTGCAATGCCAAAAAAAGGACAAAAAAGGAGTAAGATTAGATATTAGAAAAAAAAAATAGTGGTCTACGAAACAGCTGATATCAGAGGTAAGGAATTGACAAACCTGTCAGCACCTTTGCAGAGTAATAGCAGCTTTCCTTCCTCGTCCCTTACTATCACGGACATTCGCTTTCTTGTGCTGTTGAATTCTAATACATTTAGAAGTTTGTATGACCTGCATAATCGGAAAATCCTTTCAGAATATGTTTGAATTTTGCTTGATCAATGAATTCTAAATCCAGTGTCTTGTTTATGGAGTATTTGTACATCTTTTTCATTAATCATTTGCACACATAAAATAAGAATGCTAAATACGTTGTTATCAGGCACGAAGAAGAAAGCATTAGCAGGGGAAAGAATGTTGTTTGCTTTCTCTTAGTTTCCAGATAATTGATTATCCAGAGGCATTGCAACACGTGCTCTAAAGATAGAAAGGATAATAGATATTTTGCATGTATGCAATGGAGATATAAATGTTAGAGATTCCAGAATAAAGAGAAGGAGAAATGTAATCTAGATGCACTTGACATACTGACCTCTCAACTCTTTTCCCTGACATGGGATCCAGCTCGTTCACTGAGACACTTGATTGTGTTCTATTGAAGAATTCAAAGCCAAGTTCTTTTGCAGCAATCACAAAAGCGGCCTCATCTGGCGACTCGGCTTCATACGTGACCTTCCCAGATTCTTCATCTACATCAGGAATGGCTGTATGACAAACTGCTAGCAAATGAAAAAATTTCTGAATTACATCTGAATGGGGCTCATTCACCCAATTCCCGTTCATGATCCTGTCATCGTCAAAATTGAAACCTTTGATTGATGAATGATTAGCACCGTGAGCAGGATCCTTAACATAATCTTTTCCATTTACAATGAGAGGAGAACCATTTCTTTTAGCCATAGCCTTCTCAACTTCTGTAACCCCATATCCATATGCAGTTCCAGCCACCGAGCATTTGATGAACTCCATTGAATTGCAAGTCAATGTACCCGTTTTGTCAGAAAGTATTGTATGAACTTGGCCCAGTTCCTCGTTCAAATTCGAGGTGCGAGCATGTGCTGGTTTATCAGCTTCCTCATAGTACATATGAATGTCTTGATTAATGAAGATGCTCTGAAGAACTTTGACAATTTCTATTGACACATACAAAGATATTGGAATCAAGTAACTGTACAGCAACAAGGCTGTCAGAAAATGATAAATAGCAGCCATCGGGGCTCTTTCTGGATCAAAGAAAATGTTAGCACTTTCCGGTTTCAAATACCATCTTTTATGTCTGCCCTCCAAGTCATCTTTTGTTACAATCCCAAAGTAAATAGATCCAACAAAAGCCATCATGAACAAAACACCAAATAAGAAGTAGATGATCTTATCCATTTTCTTCTCGATTTTGCTTCTCTTGGAAGGAGGATCAGTCGAGTTCTGAATAACCTTTGTGTCATGACCCGTAAAGACAACGGCTCCGTATATGTAGTTTGTGTTTCGCAGTTTAGAGTCTCGAAGGAGCAGTTGTTGAGGAGAAAGAGGATGCAGTTGTTCATCGAATTCCATACTTCCAACGAAAGTGTATAAATTTGCATTCGGATCTTCACATTTAACTGTGGCCCTAAAATCACGGAGATTTTCATCACCATGTAAAAATGAAGTATCCTCCAATGCTTGTTTTATTTTTAAATTCGTCTCTCCATCAAGGTTCATAGTTTCAACATAGCATATGGCATCATCATAACTGGACGAAAGCAAAATTAGGTCTGCCGGAAAGAATTCATCCTTTTCTACCTTAACTACATCACCGACGCTTATATTTCTCCATTCAGTATGGTCAAAAACTCCTCCCCCACGATGTACCTTGACCTTCCTATTGTTCATCTCAATATCCTAGAAAATTTACATTTGCGAATTAGACTACAGAACATATATGCACAAATATTAGCAGATTGTAAACAAAAATTAGCTTTACATGCACCTTACAATAGGCCAGATATTAAGGCACTTAACACTACTGAAATTGTTATCAACACCTTAAAACTTCAATCAAAGATTACTATTATTATTGCAAATAGAAAAATCGAAACAACTCATTGTATTTTATATGCAAACCATAGCTAATCAAAACTACTTATTTGGTGATTGAACACCACAAATCAATCAGATTATTCATGTTCATTGCCGGTATTTTCAACTTCACTTCTCGCAGCAAAATCCGAAAACTTAAGAAAATCGTAACAAATCAAAAACAGGAAGATAGTTTGATTTCCATATGCCATTCAATCATTTCAGCTCTAAAGAACTCCTCAAAAAATATACTTCTACAAGTTTAATCATCAAGTACCTGTTGTTTTCGCTGCCAGTCTTCAATACCTTCTTTCACCATTGTCGCACCGATGACTATAATGAGGGGAATAACTGCACTAACAGCAGAATAAGGTGCAAGTGCTGTGAAGGACAATATGCCAGTAACAAGAAAGTAAAAATTAGCCACTCTCCTAAACTGCTCAAACAGAGATTTAGGCAGGAAACTTGCAGCAGTATACTTAGTTGTTCTAACATAATTGCTTGCATAATTCCTAGAACTGGCCTCAGAATCACTTCGTTCATTACAATACACCACTCTTGAAAAACCAGGCCCCCCAATTTGTGAATGATCATCTTTGAATTCTCCCTTCCCACGCCTAAATGAATAGATTTTGCTTAAATGAATCTTCTTTCTTCTATCATTTCCCATTGCTCTTTAAATTCTTAACTCAACAATAATTTCAGCTCAGATAATGCAGATTCTTCGAGAAAATGTATTTTTACCCAATACCCAGAAACCAATAACTCCCTTTAGAAAAAAAAATTTCTCCCAACAGCCAATGAATACAAAACCCAATTGTCAATAAATAAATCAATTAATTAAAACAGGAGTTGAAGATGAATTGCACCAAAAATGGCTTGTACAAACAAGAAGCAGAGACCCAAAGAAGCCTACAAGAATTGAAAGAAAGCAGCTCTAAATTTAGCTGAAAGAATTAATGTTTCTAAGATAGAACTAGAAATGGGATGTGTATCCGTGTATATACTAAAGAGGAAGATATGAAGAAAGAGTTAGGAAATTCAGAGAAATAATTCAGCAATTTGATTTGATTTGATTTTTCTTCATGGGCTTACAATTTTGAACATTGACTTGTATATTTGGACTTGTGTTTTCTAGACGCTCATTTACGTGCCTTTAAGAAATATTCAAAACTTGACTATTCTTTACAAAAACACACCCTTCTAGCAATTTTCAGGAAAAAATACACGTGAAAGTATAAAAAATGTAGAAAATAATTATAATGGGAAAGATACATAATTTTACCAATGATTTTAAAAATACTTATTCAAATCAATAACTTCGATTTTGACACCTTAAAGGGTGTCAAACTAGTTGTACATGTGACTTAATTCTATTTATATATTCATTAGTTTGAACGTCAATTAGTCAAACTTGCATAATGAAATTTCCCCGCAATGCTAGCATAATTTTTTTGATTTTATGGGAATGGTTCTTAAGTTTGCGTGGAAAATAAAAATGAAAAATTATGGTTCTATCAATAATGTTGTCAAAATACGCGAAATAAAAAGTTAAGTTGTGAAGAAATCAAATGAATTCAAGAATTAGAGCAGGAAATTATTATTTTTTTTTTAATTAGTGAAAAGGGGTAAAGATTTTTGGATTATACTACTTATGCATAAAAATGGTATATAAGGAATTACATAAAATAATGTGGAGGGAAAATATTGACTGAAAAAATTAAATATGTTTTAAATTGACAAATAATAAAGTGTCACATGACGTTGTGTAATTTTTCATGTACATGTAGTAAGATTCAAGATTTTTATGGTTTATATATGACTAAAGGAGGTCTTACGAGGGGTAGCAACATGAGATATAACATAATAAGTGTAGCTCCAACCTTAATATGAAATTTTAAATTTGTTAGATGCACAAACGTTTATTTGAGTAACTTTCGTTTTCAAGTTTTTGGGTACATCGGAAAAAATGGAAATTTAACAAAAACATGTCTTATCATGTAGCTGAAGAGGAAATTTCATGAATATCCAATTAATTATCATGAACGATCATATTATTATCCCCGCATCTCTCAAAAGATAATTTTAATACGATTCAACAAGATTGATAGAATGATGAATAAACATTTTACATACTTCGTCTCTCTTTTTCAATTTTCATTACTTCGTCTCTCTTTTTCAATTTTCAATCTTAATGTGCCTTATTCAGTTAAAATACAAAGCACTTTTAAGTAGTATATGAACATTTTTCACTACTTCATTAACAAATAAAAATTCTTTTAATCAATGGACGGATGAAATGAGAATTTTCTTATAATTTACTTGAATTTTAAGAAAAGTAAAATTATAGTAAATAAATTGATATGAAGTGTTAAAAATAGGAGGTGAGATCTGCTGTCCAATTTTTGCTGTCCACTAAATTAATTATTGATATGTTATTTCTAAATTAACATGTCCAACTTTTCTCCAACTACTCCTTATGCTTAAAAATAGGTGACATTTTAATGTAAAATGGTATGTCAATAACTAATTGATGGATTTAATTGGACAACAAAAATTGGTTCTAAATTAATGTGTCTGTTGCAAAATAATGAGATTATCATAGATGATTATTTAGTGTTATCATGATTCATAGATAAGTCTTATTTAGTGTCAAAAGTCTATTTTATTCCAATTGTAACTCTTATTTTAAATCCTATAAATACAAGTTATGATTTTCAGTAAAAGATACGCTTGAATTTTAACTCTTATAATATTTTCTCTTCTTGTTTTATTATTTTTTTCATAACACGTTATCAGCACGATTCTCTAAAAATATTGTTTTTTCAAATCATATGCATTATTTTTTCATTGTCGCATACAAGCATAATTAATGTTTAACACAACATATATGCATCATAATTATAAAATTTTATAAATATTCGTAGAAATGTATGCATATTTGTACTTAATTTCCATGATATCCAATTAATGCTCCAATTGGTTTCTCCCAATTTTTATAAATGCATGCAATTGGTTTCTCCCCAATTTTTCTTTACATCCAAATTTTTGGAATCCAATCACCCTATTTAATTGTGTGATTAAAGAAGTATACTCAAAATCCAATCACGTATTGTGCATATCCCTCAATATGATTACATGCTGCCAATGATTACGTGTGAATCCCTTAATTTTTTTTATTAAAAAATAGTGTGGCTACGTGAATATATTTTCTGTTAAATCATTATACGGGTTCCTTGATTTATTTTAATTTATGTTTGTAAAAATATGTATTTAAAATGATTATTGAATATTTTTATGTCTTTAACCAGATTAAATATTTGTAAATTTTCTTCTATAAACCTTCGATTAATAATTTATCATGTTGTTGCTCCTGAAATAGCATAACGTTATAATTAATATTCTAGAAGAATATTAATCATATATCTATCTACTATAAATAGTTTGTTGTTACTCTTGAAGTAGAATAACATTATAATTAATATTTCAAAAGAATATTACTTACTCCTGAAGAGTATTAATTATATTTTTCAATATTTTAGAAGAATATTGACATATTACTCTTGAAGAATTAATAGTAAAATAAAACGTGCTCCCGAAATAGCACATGTTTAGAATAACATATTATTTTAAATTAGTGTTTATCCCTAAAAGTAAACATGTAACTTATGTCATGTTGATATTGATTCCTTGATTAACTATTTTGTGATATTTAATCATATTGTTCGAAACTAGTTATATTTTCTTTT
>CAIGRN010116190.1:0-12708 GCA_903798345.1 Fraxinus anomala
AAACATACCCAAAATCATGTGAAACATCAGGAGGGGAAGCCATATAAACCTCTTTTTGAAGATCTTCATTCAAGAATACATTTTTAACATCAATTGGTGTGTCGGCTTTTTATTTAGGGATAACATCAAAAGTGTCCTACTTTTCTCCAAAAAGCTTATAAAATTCTCCTCTAAAATGCTTCAAACATACCTATTTTTATTAAAAATCAATATATTAACATTTACCCCTTTTATAATTTTTTAAATATACCTCGTTATCAAATCAATATATTAAATTTTCACTAAAAACCAACATTCTTTATGAAATACAAGTTAGGCTTAGTTTTCTAAAGATTCAAAACTACCCTCTTTTTTAATCCTTCAATTTTTACCCTACATTTAAATAAAACCTTTTAAAAGAACCTCTGTCCTCTAATATATATTTTATTAAATAATCATCTATCAATTAAACAAGAAACTTTACAATCTTTCAAATCCCTCGACACCAAACCCTAGTATGCACCACCGTCACCTACCATAGAAGACACATAGATACACACACTTTCTCTTTGATGAAACCTATTTGCTTTATACCCACAAGAGAAAAAAATTATAGGAATTAAGTAAAGCGCAATTGCCATAGAGATTGGGTTACAACACGACTCATGTCAAGGTGAGTCGAGCCACCTTGGCTCGTGTCTAGAGTGAGCAGAGCTGGTGAGCAGCTCACCTGCCCACTTAACATACATAGCCCCATTTGGCCCCCATGTCTTAAAATTCATTTTTTTTTTCCGTACTCGTTTTTGGTCTTACATTTTATGTGACTCACAATATTTATCAATTTTCAATCATATATTTTACTAACTTTAATCAAAATTTATTAAAATTTAATTTTTATTCAAACTAAGCAGAGGCCTAGTCTCACGGAAGATTGTGTTTACAAGTGTAAAAAGAATAGGGAGATATTGGATCAGTTTAAGTTCAAAGGGAAAATTAGGCTCATTTTGGAATTTTCTTAAAAAGATTAAAAAGCACACGTAAAACTTTTAATTAGTTGAAAATATGGTGTTGAATTTAGTGAAAAATGAATCAATTTGTGACTTCTTAATAAATAAACTTAATTGATATTTTAATTAAAAAAGTGACCCAACATGTCACTTTATAATATAGAATCTTAATTGACATTCAACACAACAAATAATAAAATTACGAGATAAATATTAGTTTAAAAAGTTCTTATAAGCACATTGTAAACTTTGTCAATGGCTTATGTGGAAATTTTAGAAAAGTCGACTTATCGGGTTGTCTTCATCAAGCGATCTTACATATGAAGAACGAAATATAGTGAGAGGTCATAGCTAGAAAATGGAGTTGAGTCAATCAAGCTCGACGATCACAAGAAGCAAAATGAACCATTCAAAGATAGTCAAATTATAAAAGGAGCAATGTGTTAATTAAAAAGTGCCAAATTACTTAAATCACATGTAACCAAAAATAAATAAATAATAATAATAATAGCTAAATATTTGTTTAATAAATTCTTAAACTCATTAACCTTATCCAAAGATGTTACTATTAGAAAATTCAAATTACTGAGTGTGGCATTTTAATTATAAAGTGAAACTCATGTCATCTTCTAACGCAGACCTTAATTTTTATCTAAAACAGCACAACTTAAATGTAATAACTGAATATTATTTTAAGACATTTTTACTATCACATTGTAAGTTTCGTCAAAAATAATTTATTAGAAAAGATCAAATACAAACTCAGTGACTTATAAATAAAAAAGAGTCACATCATGTCACTTTTCTAGTTCTTATCCTTTTCATGGGTATGCACATTTCAAAAACTGAAATTGGCTCACACATTTTCATAAACACGTTGTGAGCATCGTATCTCATTGATTTTCAGTGTCATTAACGCACAAAGTTGTGACCACCGTGGTTGCACTACCTAACTACCACCATCGATCCAAAGTTAAGTGCTTGTTTGATGAGGAGTTTTTTGAGAAGGGATTCTTTGAAAAAATATAATTTTTGTGAATGTGTAGTTAAGAAGAAGAAAATAATTATATGTAAACGTGAAAAAGACTTTTTGAAGAATGTGTGATTGAAAATGAGTGTAGGATCAAGTGATTCTCAAAGAAAATCTATGGAGGGCTATCATTGAAATTTTAAGTATATTTGTCTAAATACCCCAAAAAATACATCAAGTTTGAAGTGGTGCCTTTAGTTCCTTTTTTTTTTTTTCCCCAAACTATCAAGTTGATCTTCGTACTTGAATTCATAAAGTGCGACATGTATGTAACTATTGGAGTAGCCTAAAGCTCAATTTTTGGGATGTCATATTAAAAGCAATTGATGCCTTGAAGGCTTGAACCACACGACATGTTTTATTATTTACTTATATATGAAACGTAACACCCTACATAGGAGTGTACAAACATGTTCCAACAAACAATATTTACTTCATCTATAATAAGTTTATAATTTTACAAGTAAACTTTTTTGGTCATAAACTTTTATACTGTTACCAAACAGTTGAAAATGTAACGAACGTAGTTCTTGATGACAAAAGGTCGCATTTTTATTTCATACAAAGCTTGACCACTTCTATTTTTTATGTTTTTTTTTTTTTTATCATTTTAGGCCGAGTGTATATGTACTTTATTCTTTAAAAATCGAATATATGATTTCAAAACAACTGATAATGAAAAGTAAGATAGAATAACACTTCTCCCCATACTTGTAATTTCAGATGTCAATACCATGATTGTATACATACATACATTACAATATTCACACCCGTTACTACCAAAAAGAACAAATAATTATCAAAATATCTTCTAAGTTGTTCCAAGGAAAATATCACGGAAAGATAGTTTTGGCCTTGAAAATAGACTGACAAAATGTGTTTCAATGTGGCACTGATGAGTCCTTTTCTTCTGTAAAAAAGGTCGGTTTGGTGGGGAGAGGTACTTGGAAAATGGGACCATTTATGTTTGTCAACCAGGCATACTGATTAGAAAAGTTCAGGTTTGAAATTTATTATCAGGGCCACTCACAATTTCCCCATGCTTTAGGTAAAAAAAAATCATATAGAAAATCCCACTTTGTAGAAAACCAAGGCCTTCTAGCACACTTCTAAGAAAATCCCAATTAATTGAATCATATGCCTTCCTAAGATCAATTCTAAGAAAACATCTAAGAGCAACTCTTTTACGGTTGTATTGCATCAAAAGCGCCTTTAATAGAAAATGAACATACTTATACTTGCATTAGAGCCTAGAGGGGGCATGCAAGCAAAATTTTAATAATTAATAAAATTATTCCATCTATATTAATTAAGATATTAATATTATGATGAAATTTATGGCACCAAACATTTTAATGCTTGCAGTCAGGATACTCTTGATAACCACTGAATGCTAGATTCCATTTCGGAGAATCTATGAAGCTAATCCCATGTTTGACTTAGCATAATACATTACTAAATAGTAAAATGAATCTTTATTCAATTACAAGATTTATCTTTACCAGAATTGTATGTAACTGTTGATGTCCTTTTGCACATTCACTTATATAAGAAATTCTATGTTACATATAATTCATGTCATTTTTTTTTTCTTTCTACAAATTAACTAGAATTCAAACGACATGCAGCTGGACCTGGATTTGTTTGACACACGATTACCTAAAATATTCACTTCCATTAACATATATGTTTGTAAACATACAAACATTTGATGGATTGATGCGTAATTGGATATACTATACAAAATTCTGGACTCCTTGCCAGTTTACTGGTAACTAGTAGTTCTGGCAGTTGACAGTTAAATTACTCAAAATTCCTATTTCTTGAGCAAAGGAAAAGCTGTTGCTACAAATTTTGCTCCCTTAACGAATCTCCCTTTCATTCTGGGCCTCTTCTCAGCATTCAATTTCCGAACCTCGTACCTTATTTTCTTGGAAAACAATCTGGTTCGGCGCTTCTCCCTGTACCTAGAAACCCTGGCTTCTCTACCTCCATCCACCATTGCTGCTGCATGTCCACTCATCATTCCCGTACCTCCATATACATGCATTGTTCCACAAGTGCCCTACAAAATTTTACCATATATACCTCAATTAGACAAACGTAATTAGCTTGTTTGGTAGGATGGACTGAGCAGTACGAACAAAAATCTTGCACATTTGCGTCGTCTACTCCTGGCCTACTTTTTATATACCTCTCGTTATTTGGGATCCTACTAGTACATCATAGGAAAAAGAAAAACGTGCTAGAAAATGTTATTAGTAAACGCTGTAGTAAAATAACTTCTATTTGTGTTGAATTTGAGTATATATATATATATATATATATATATCTAAAATTGATGTATGTTAATCTAAGAAATTTACTGTAACTAGAATTTCTCTCTTAGGTATTGTTTATTTATCTCACCCACACAAAAGGAAAAAAGAGAGAATATATGAAATGGATTATACATAAAAAGGAAGGAAACGAACCATGCATTCAGGCCAAAAGTCATCGAAATCCAATTCCGGCCGTTCACCAGTTGTCCATGGGGACCTTTGTTCGTCCCAAGCCGACATCACACCCTTGTAGTCTAGACTCAACATTATCTTCTTCTTCTTAGTATCATCATCGACTTCATTAAAATCTTCGAATTTTTTTATTATCGGCTGATCACCACCAATAATTGCTTTAGTATCTTCTCCTTCACCTGTAATTGGAGAATAATCATCATAATCAAGATTGAACTCAAATTTTTCTCTTTCCAAGTCAATCTCTGTTCCATTTTCATGTGCCTTTGCCACGACTATTTCTGCAACTTCTTCATCTTCAACCTTCACTTTTTCACTACTGCCCAAAGAACACTCCTTTGAGTCATGATTTTCTTTTTCACAGCACAAAAGTCCCAACCCTTCAATATCAAACGACTCACCTTCAAGCCCTTTACACAATAAACTTTCAACATCAGCAGCAAATTCTGCAAGATCCATTTCGGATGGAAGAAACCCATGTATATTTATTTCTTGACTCAAATCATTCGGCATGGCTTTCGATTCAGTACTCCCAGAAGCTTCTGCATTTTCTGCTTCATTATTCATCACATCCTCATTTTCCGAAGTGCATAACTCTGCTACAAAGGGTTCGAAAATCGGAACCCTATAAAGAAGCTGTTCATCATTTTCTTCATTGGAGTGCTCTTCGCTGCAAATTTCAGGCACAAGATGAAGAGGGTTTCCAATTTGTTCTTCAGAATTGAGCTTCTCTGCATGACTTTTTTGCCTCGGAGTTCGAGCCTTTCTGGTGAAACCCTGGTGCCATGAGGGCACAGAAATCTGAAGAGAAGATTCCTCAAATGATTTGATTGAAGAAATCTGGAGTCTAACCCTTTCGTGGCGTCGAGCCAAAGGGTTTGCTGAATGAACAGATGCATCACAAGATTGGCACAAAAATGCATCATCAGATGCACAATACCATCGAGCCCTCTTTCTTATACAATTATCACAGGCCCTTGCTTTTTTTCCACCAACAACATTAGCCAATTTTCTATCAGAAACCATGGATTTTTTTGTGTACATCTCTCTATTTTTATATCGATCTGGGATCAAACCAAAGAAAATTGGACACCAAAAGGCAGTAGGATATGTTGGGTCTTTTGCTCTTAATGTATAGAACTCAAAAAACTTGGTGCAATTATTTGTATAGGGGAGTGACCCACACAATGTGCACTTTTACAGTGCAATTAAGAGTTTCAGGCCTCTCTGGACACTTTTTCCCCACTTTCGGGATTTTTCCACAGGGAATGGGACTAACACTTTGGGGACCCACCAATGGCCTTTATCTGTTTTCCTATTGGCTAGACTAAAAAAAAATCCGAATCCCTGCTTCTTGATTGGCTAGATTTTTAATCATGGGATTTCTCGTGGGGCCCTCTTTATGAGGATGAAAATTTTATCTAATCTTTCTCTTTCTAATATATGTCCCAGTGTCAATTTCTTGCTCTAAAAGCTTGAAGAAGACCTTTTTGTAGGATTGTCATCATACCTGTTTAAAGTTCAAAATAATGGATTGAGATCCCCATTTCTACTCTCATTCTTCCAGAAAGAAATAGCATATATTGATTACTGTCCATATTGCTGTCTTCGTAACTGTTATATTCTCATGGAGGCAATGACAATGGAGCAATTGACTGGAAATTCCATAGTGATAATGATATGTAATGTTAAAGACGATAAATTTTGTAGCTCGGTAATATTTTTCATCAGATACTATAACACCTTTTCTCCTGTGGCTTGTAATACTTGTCATCTCATGCCTGCGTGGAGAATGAGGCTGCCCATGAACTCGCTTTTTTTGGTACGGATGGTCTAGTTGATATTGAGTAGATTCATTGTATTTTGTTTTCCATTTTGCTTGCAATTATTTACTGCAATCAGTTTGAATACAAGTTTTTGTGTGGTTTTCAGAAGAAAGTATTACTCCTTCGTTCATCCGTCATATAATATAAAGATGGATTTACTTTCTTTTTTCGCATGTCTCAAATTATAAATCATTTTTCTTGTTCATAGTATAGTTAATTTCTTAATTTTTCAATATACTCTTGTCTAATATATGTCTTGTTATCAACAAATATGAACTACTCTTATTTAAATTACTATTTGATGTAAGGTATATTAGGAAAAAACACATATATAAAAAAGTTATATTATCAATTATATTAATTATATATTTTTTAATTTGTATAAAAATAGAAATAAGTGTATCTTTGTGGGACGGAGAGAGTAAAAGATTTAATATTTGTGTTTACAATTGTAATATCTCAATTACAATCAGTCTATAGTTTCTAGGATACCAAAAACACTGTTGTGCTCATCGGGCCATGTGAATTCTAGTCAATGTTTTAACACAATTTATTGGACAATATTATAATGGAATGTACCAAACATGCCTATCATGCCATGCGAGCTGGTTAAGAAAATGTTGAATTCGATGTGGCCCACATTCACTTTGGCCATGTGAATTGGGCAAAATTACTTTTGTTATAATCCCGGAAAAAAAAAAAAAAAATCCAATACATGCACTGGACATTTTGGTCTTGCAGTGGTTCATTCAACTTTTCTTACTCGAGAATACAATTCAACAAAGTTTAATTTAAGTCTTTTTTTATTTTTTATTTTCTCACGCAGAAACGGCACACCTATACTATTTGTTATAAAGTTACATTGTAATAAGAACCTAGAGTAGCTTCCAAAATAAATGGATGGAACTTATCAATAAGGCTCCCTTAGATTTATCCCTAGTCAAATCACTCTTTAGATGTGCCGGACAAACTTTTGTGATAAAAAAAAATATTACAGTCGAACCTTCATGTGCTAACTGCTAGGCTTGACCGTTATACGAAGCCAATAGAAGGTTATTGATATGGTAACTTGAAAGAAAACCTTAAATTGATAATAACATCATAAAAATTGAATTTGGGTGCAAAATGGGTCGATTTTAACCTATTCTAAACGATAAAAACAGATTTTTGGTAACATTTACAGAACATGGGTCCATTGGTTGTCGCACCTTTTTCCATTTTAAATTTTTTTTTTTTTTTTTTATTATTAGTAGTAGGTAAAGAGCATGTTATTGTCATTAGTATCAATATCTAGGCCAAATAGCATATTCTGATTTCTCCAAATAATGTGTACACGTTATCATGTGTATGGTCCATTTTTGTCCTAACCAGAGGGCCCAATTTTTTTTGAGATATTCTTCTTTGTAAATACATTTGTACTGACAAAATTACAATATCAAGATAAGGATTGCAAAATGTCTTGAAAAAATTTATGTTCACGTTAATTTTCTATCAAATTAATGAGCCATTGAAACATGGTTTGAGGAACAAAAAATTAAAGATAAGATTGAGATTGATTTGAAAACTTAGAAAGCTGGACTTGAAGAATCTAAAAGGAACATTTTGGATGTAGTTTTTTAGGTTTACATGCCCTTATAGTTTAACTATCTCGTCTAAAAACATTAGTTATTAGAGAACAAATTGAATAATTTTAGTTTTTTATTTTAACATACACTGCTTGTGCCGACCATATTTAATTTCTAAATCAAAATTCTATTTAGTGCATAGATTCGTATGCTCTAATACTATATTAAATCCTTCTATCTAAGAGCGGTTAGAGATGGAACTTATTTATTTGTTCGTATTTTGTCTTCAACACTAGTACATAGATGATAAATCTATACAAATAGAAATAAGGTTTATTTTGTTGTTTGTGTAGCTCGTAAATCACGGTGAAAAACAATAATTGAAAAGATGGAGGACAAATATGATGTGGAATGCTGATAAAATCTCACCCACAGAAGAATATCTTGACAAGGGTAGGGATGTCAAAATAGCTTACCGGCTCAGACGATCTGTGGCTTGGCCAGGGAAAAACTCGAGCCGAGTCGGCTTGTAGCTCGAGACCACTGGGTCGGGGCTTGAGCCGAGCCCCATCTTGGGGCATTGGCTCGAGCCCGTGTCATGGCCATTTTCAGCCCGTCGAACCGAGCTTTACTAAAAAAAAAAAAATCAAATTAGATTTTAAATTCATGCCCGTATAAATTGCACAAATTCTAAATTCTTAAAAACAATTAGATTTTTCAAAAAAAAAAGAGTCGGCTCGGCCCGCTAAGGGTCGAGCTTTCGTTTTTGGCTGAGTTTTTGCTCGACTCGGCTCGGGCCAAAAAAGCTCGAACCATTTTTGCTCGAGCTTGGAGTTTTGACTCGTGTCTTGACTCGACTCATGACACCCTTAGGCAAGGGTTTTGAAAGACAATCGGTGAAGGCATGTGAATGTCATGGGCTTGAAAATGACTCGCACTTGATGAACTAAGGCATTCAAATGCATTTTATGAGATTGTGCCAGCTATATGTGATAATTATTAATGTTCTAAAATGCGTGCAAGATGGTGTCTAGCAAAGCATTAGCAAAACGTTACGTCTTAACAGTAAACATGAAATTAAGCGAAGTGGATTGCTTAATGTGCGAATGGTAGCAACTAGATGCACTTTTCCTTTTGTTAAAAGCCTTTTATTTGACTTTAGTTTCAAAATTTTCTTTTAAAAATTGTATAATTGTATAAATTATTAAGCCCTTGTTCGATACTCATTATTTCTAAAATACATTTTTCTCTCTTATTTTCAATCACACTTTTTTTAATAAAATAATATTACATGCAAAACCCAAAACTTTTCTTTATTTTTTAACCAAAAATTATCCATTAAAATACTATTTCAAAATACATTTTTATCAAAAAAATGATGCTCAAACATGCTCTAAATAAATATAGTATTTTATAATTTTAGACGTTTGGCATGTATTATTTTAATTTTAAAATGATTAAAAGTTTAAAATAATAATAAAAATAAGAAAACGTTTTTTTTTTTTTAACGCATAGGTCCCTCCTTAACTCTTAAAGCTTGAACATTGGCTTCCATATTTTACGATTTTTAGAACACTGGTAATTATAATTTCTTAATAACGTCCTCATTGATGTCAAATTTGGAACTTACATAGTTATATCAAATTCAAATCGAGTTTTATTGAAATAGCTTGTCATGAGCTGAAATTTACCTCGAAACATCACGCTTCCACAGATCAATCAATGAAGTTTTATGAGCTGAACCAGCTAAAATAATAACCAAATAAGAGGAAAACAGAATGGAGATAGGATAAATGATGTTTCGAGGGAGAAAAGTTGTGGATTCAATCAACAATTCCACTGAAATTTTGGCAGAAAACAATACCCCTTCTCCACTATGCACATGGGCTGATGTAGCCGCTAATTTCACCAACAGATAAAAGTCGCACTTTCACATCTAAAGGATTTAATTTCATATTACAATTTATTCATTAAAACTAAAGATTTACTTCTCTAATCATGGTTTGCTGTTCTTCCTTCCATGGTTGATTCTTCTCCCCGTTTCTCCCCAATTCCTCTTTACATGACATCGCAAAGCAATCAATGCCTAGAACGTGAAGCCATTTTAGTATCTACATAATTTATCAAGGATAAATTATGAAATTTAACTTATGCCTAAAGGGCTCTCTTTTATTTTTGGCCAATAATTTTAATGTAGACATTGTATCTTTTCGATTCCTCCTCTTTTTAAGAGTGACATAACTTTAATTGAGATTTTTTTTTTTCCACTATTTTCGTTATTTTCAAGTACGAACATCTTAACAGTCTAAGTTAACATCTAATGGGGTGTATGTTAACCTCTTTAGGGGTCTATTTGATTTTTTTTAATTTTTTTTTTTAATATCTTTCGATCTCTTCAAAAGTTTCATACTTTAATAGGAATCAATTTTTCTATCATGTTTGAGGTATTCATTAGATTTACTAATTTTATAGCATATTATCCATGAGGACATCAATTCGAGTTGGAAATTTATAGCTACTATTTGTCCATAATGCATTTGAAAATTGTTTATCTATTTTTCATATCTAGTTTGCATTGTCTTTTCCAACTATTTAACTCATTCCTCTAATATTGAAAAATTTCGAATCCTAGTCATGACTTAATTATTTTCATTATTGCTCATTTGGAGCCTTCAATAATATTCGATGTATATGATATTAGATTAATATTATTTTTTGTTAATGTTAACTTTGAGTAATTCCTTTTGTCTCAAAGAATAGCATATACATTTGCAATGTTGACATTATTATATGAAAACAAAATCCAAGAATAAAGAGAAAAAAAAAAATCTAAAATAAAATTTATTCAACTACAAAACGTCTTAAAATTTAAATTGAGATCCCAATGTTGAATCAAAAAACATAAGCATATGGAAATAAAATACTGATACCCTAATCATGATAAAGCATATGAAAGTAACAAATTCTATCTTAATTTTGAATAAGTTTATAAAAATAAACACAATTAATTTTCCAAGCACATCACTCCCAATCGAATGATCAATGTCGATATCTTCATCAGCCAAAAAATTAGAGACGTCTAAGTGAGTCCCATCAACTAGAACGTCAAGATTAGCAAAATTTATCTTCACATTTTCTTTTTCTTTGATTGATTTTTGGTAAAGATTCACAAAATATTTTGTTGTATAGAATTGTGACTTTAATATAATTAATTAATAAAATATATTTTAATTAATTAGTTTATAAATAAAATTTAAAAAAGTAATCTGATTTTTGAAGTTTTAAACTTTGTTTTCTTAGTTTTGAAATGTGTCATATTTAATCTCTTACATATGAGTTTTTCTCAAATTAAAACCTAAATAGAATCTTAAAACCCTCCTCAGCCCAATTCCCATTGTCTATAACCCAAACATCGCAATCCCTCATTCTGCATCAATGAAATCAAGTCTTCAACCCCATATCAATTGAATTCCATTTTATATTGTTTTCTATTGACATTAAAATAAAGTAAAAATAATTGAATTTTTCTACATGTTCAATAGCTTTCAAACTTGGTTACTTGTTGCCAATTGTTCCAATTTTACGCCCGTAATTAGCACTTAGCAGGCATTTTTTGCGCCACTATATCACTATTTTTTTTTTTCATTTATTTGCTAATTTCAATTCAGAATACTTTGTATTAAATAAAATTGTTGAATTATCGTTGCCTTGTTATTAAATTGTTTGTTGCATTTCCGACTTATTATTGGATAATTTAAAAATGTGATCATTGAGCGAACATTTTCAGTAATGAAACAATTGAAAATGGGAGATGATTTTTTGTTGATAATATTACATTCTTCAACGAACAAGACTTTGCGGAGAATTTTTTCCTTTAAAACGTCATAAACAAATTCAATGAATAATGTCATTTGATGTTTTTTCATATTATATATAAAATTTATTACGGACTTTGTTAAATCTCAGCCCTACCAATAAAAATCTTGGATCCACCCTTGGCACTGGAGAAGACCACATTTTTTAGTGGTCAAATCTTTCTTTCAATTTTTTTCCATAGCACCCTTGTATCCTTCATATTAGAAATATTCAATTTTCAAACATTCGTGGCGATGATGAAGAAAAATTAGTACTTTTGCATGATGTGCACGATTCTTTATTGTCTTCTTGTACTGTTTCTTTCAGATCTTTTAAGATAAGATGAGCCCCATCATCGAGGAATTGTGATAGGTAATTTTTTCCTAATGTGTTGAGTGCAATAAATTAAGTTTCGTGTATTAGCCACGTGAATAACTACATAATAAAACAAAAGTAAATTCAACCAATTTTCAAAAATATGATTAAACACTATATAATCATATAAGAATCATTCAAATAGTCGTATCAATATATCAATGCGAACAAGATATGAGATTTGTATGTAGATCACTATATTAGCATGAATTATTTAGATCACTTAATAATTTTTTATACGTGTGCTACTTTGAGAGCACGATAATTTTTTATAAAATATTAATATATTAGGATTATTGCTTCTTCTAGAACAATAACTCGATATTCTTCAAGCATAATATAATTTTAATGTCATGTTATGCATGAGTAAGTAATATTTTTTCAAATATTATTATGATATACGATTGTACTACTTCGGGAATAACAATAACATATCAATTTTCACATTATTAATATAACTATAAAATTGAGTTTCGTCAAGGAAACTTCAATTAAAAACAGATCCATTCAATAAAGAATAGTTTATTGCTAAACATTTAAAAGAAGGGGGGGGGGGGG
>CAIGRN010116211.1:0-11361 GCA_903798345.1 Fraxinus anomala
TTTTTTTTTTAAAATGAAAAAAAAAAAAAAGAGGAGAAGTAACCTGGAAAACCGAGGAATGTGGAGCATGAAAATGAATTCCATGGAAAAAAAAAGGCATCAAACAAGCTAAAAGTGGGAAATGGAATTTGGATTCCATTTTCCATGGAAAAGATTGGCCAATCAAATAGGCTCTTAGTTCATTTGAAAGGTTTTGTCGGCATAGTCATCTTTTTTTTTTTGAAGAGGCGTTTAGACTGTTCGAATGGCCACAAATATACTATAAGTTTTCTGAATTTCTATCAAACTTTTCTCTCTCTAAATTTGGTTTCTATCTTTTGAGTAAAAACACAAAATTTAAGTTTGTTGAAACACTTACATATTGATATCTTTACCATCCCCACAATGATGGCTCCATTGTCTTGGGGAGCGTTGATGCTTGCTTCTTCTCTAGAGTTTTCTTGGTCATCTTGGGGGACGGTTGTCGACCTTATTAGGTTTTAGTATTGGTAATTCTGTGGATAAAACGACTAGTTTATAATGTGTTGTAAAAGTCAAAGACCTAGGTGCAATTTGTATAAATTGAGTTATGAAGTCTAAGGTTCGAGCATGAAAAGAGGATAAACACGACGCCACATTTTTGCCAGTTTCTCGCCCAATTGGTGCTCGATCGAGAAAAATAGAAAGTCTGTTGCCCGCCTAGAGCTCGAGCGACAGTGCGTCGCTCGCCTGTCGCTGAGCCTTCGCTCGAGCGACAGGTCGATTTGAAAAATCTTATTTTGTTGTTTTGAAATATTTTTTCGGCCAATTCAACCTAATTACCCTCTTCTATAAATACCCAAGCCTATACACGAAAATTTGAGTGGTTGTTCATTGTGTCTCTTCTCTATAACATATTCAAGAGTATATTTATACATTGATTTCATCATTTCACTCTTGATTTTATACAACCAAATATTTGGAAAAAACATCAAATTCATTGAATTCAAAACACCACATACTTCCTATTGGATATAGGAAGGTACTTTCTTAGTTGAACTTCAGAGGCTGTTGGAGTTTGAGAGAGGTTGAACTACAAGCGCCGGAAGTGCACAAGACCTTGGAACAAGTTCTTGGAATTCAACTTGAAAGAGACAATTGCAGAAGATCTTGGAGAAGACCTTGGAATTAGTAGGAAATAGATCATGAAGTCTAGTGGAGTTGGCTAGATAGCATCTGACTGTAACTCACTCCGTATTGTCTATAGTGGAGGTGACTGGCTTGATCCCGGAGTTTTTACCTAGTTGGGATTTCTCTGTTATCATATCAGTGTTTATTATTACTTTTCTTATTACTGTGATATTCAAACATAGGAAAAATGAACATGTATGCTTAATCATCTAGAAACAATTAAAAGTGACTTGTTGCTTTTGATTGATTAATTCCCCACATAGGGTCAAAACTAAAAATGGATAAATAACAACTATTCGATAACTTAAAAGTCGTTAAATTGGTCATCTGTAAATTGTTAAGTGGTATCTAGTGTGACACCCCCATTTTTCAATTGATATCAGAGCCCAAATTTATTCCTTAACCCATATTATCTAGATGAATAATTCATTATCCGTATGCCTACTAGAAGGTTAAGATGAGAACCTTTTTAAAATCCATGGATGAGCGTATTTGGCTTGGTGTTGTGAATGGTTGGGCTGCACCTAATTCTACAGTTAATAATGAAGTAATCCCTACTCCCATTGCAAATTGGACTAAAACGAATTTAGATGAGTGTAACTGGAATAGCAAAACCTTACATACCCTATCTATGGCAGTATCCCTAAAAGAGTTTAGGCGAGTGTTAATGTGTGAGGTAGCCAAAGATGTTTGGGATATCCTACAAACCACACATGAGGGAACTTAGGTGATTAAGAACTCTAAATTGCAGATGTTAACCACTAGGTTTGAAGACATTCGGATGAAAGAAGATGAAACTTTTGATGATTTTTATGTGAGTTTAAATGACGGAGTAAATTCTAGATTCAACCTAAGTAAGAGAATCTCGGAGCCTAAGATAGTCATAAAAATTTTTAGATCTCTACCAGAAAGGTTAGACACAAAGTCACTGCAATAGAGGAGAGTAAGGACTTAGATTCCATTAAAATTGAAGAGTTGATTGGATCTCTCCAAACTTATAAACTTACATTAGCTAAACCCATAAACGATAAGTCATTGGCCTAAAATACTGTGAGGAATAGTCATAGAGAGTCCTCGAATTCAGATTCTCCTAATGAAAATGAGTTAGCTTACATTGCTAAAAAATTCGAAAAATGTTTAAGAATAAACAAAAACCTAAAGAGAGACATTGAAGTGATTCCAATGAATCTAGAAGGCGATCTCAATCTGTGAGATGTCATAACTGTCGAGGTTTTGACCACGTTAGGAGTGAGTACCCTAGTAGTAGGAGAAATTTGAATAAAGCTGTAAATGCTACTTTCACTGATGACGAGTCTAACTTGGACAATCAGAGTGAAAAATCAATTCGTGAGGAAATATATTGCATTTACTAAGAGAATTAACAATATATCTGATAAGAGGAGTGAGAAGGCTGAGAACATAAGTAGTAGTGAGAATTCAAAAGAAAATTCTGATAGTGAGGAAGATAATCATTAGGCTTATGATAGAATATATGAGTAGAGCGTTAAGATTATAACAAAAAATAAAGCTCTAAGTATGAGAGTTATGGAACTTGAGTCGGAAAATGAGAAACTTGTAGCGTACATTCAGGAATCTACTTCCACCCTAAGTGAAATGAAATCCATGAACGAATATTTAGATAATTAGGTTAGGAATCTCACTAGTGAGCTTGAGAAGACCTTTAGGAGAGCTAATAAGCTGACAGTTGAAAAAGAAACCTTAGAAATTCTGGTTAAAAATTTTCTCAGCGAACTAAAGCATTCAAAGTCTCAACTTCTTGCCTTTTATAGCGATTCTATAAAATTAGATAATATTCTAAGAATAAGTAAGTGTGGTGGTAATAAGGGAGGTTTATGATATAATAAAAATGATAATAATGTTGCTAGTACGTCCAAAACCACATTTGTCCGTGGTACTGACCAACTTAAACATGTGTCTAACCCTGAACCTAAGAATAAGGGTAATGTAGGACAGAGGCCTACTAGACAACATTGGACCCTCCAACTTAGGAATAGATATTAGCGATCTCATAACTTTGGTCCTAATTTTATCCCTAGATATTTTCATTGGGGTGAGTTATGACACATAAGGCCTATGTGTCGTCATTTCCTGAATAGAATTAGAAATCGGAACCTGAATAGAAATAAGAATAAGGAGTTTGTTGGTCAGATGGACTTTCTTACTAATCAGGTGAGTCAATTGACCAAGTTAATGACAGATGAATGTGAATATTCCTGTCACTAGGCAAGTTTGGGTGAAGAAAATTGATCTGAAATTTTTTTGAAATAGATCACGGTACTCCTAAAGGTAAGAGCATTTACATACCTAACTAATTAGGTATTTTTGGTAACATTGATTTATACATGCATCATATTTGTTTATTTGTTTTCTAGGTATAAAACTCATGCATATTTTTTTTTTTTTTTGTGTGTTTGACAATATTTTTTTGTGTTTGGTGTAAAAAAAATGAAAATTTGAAAAATTAAAAACAATGGGCGAGAAATTGTTTTTACGGTATAATATATAATATACTTGAATTTGTTTGTTGTGATCAAACATTGGTTTAATCGATGAGTTGTAACATAGTTTCCATTGCTGGCTTAGGTTATATGGAGTACTTAGTATATGTGTCTTCATGTATCATCTGTACTGCACACTATAATATTATTAGTGGGACTCAACCGTGTGTGTGAGATTTGTGATGGCAATCACATGTTAGTAAAGTGACTTTGAACATGAATTAACCTTATTTATTAAACCTAAACTCGAGTTTATCCTTGATAATAAAAAGCTCAATATCTTATGTTCATTTTCGGAGCTTATTTGACTCGAGCAATTAAGCCTGCGAGATTTCTCATAATCTGGTGTCTATGGTCAACTGACTTGGGTTAATCGACCTAAAGTTCGCCACAGGGTTATTTTAATCGCTTAATGGAGAAGAGTTTGCACTTAAAATGTGAAAAATAATTATGATCTTAAAATATTAAAAGATGTGAAAGTAAAATATGCTCAAAGTTAGGGGAGAAAAGAAAATATCAATATAAAAAGAGCTTTTACTTAAAGGTCATAATGCGCTTTAAATAGTTTGACTTTCATAAATAGAAGAATACACTTATTAGCAGTGATGTTTAGTATGTCATTTCTCACAAAATTAAGGTTTGAAATCATACTTACAAAGAATTAGTAACATTTTACACACATATGTCACTTCTACAATTTACTCCATATTAACTTAAACTAAGTATGTTGGAAGGTTTACTGTACATTGCTTATACTTGTGCATGATAACAACAACATTGAGTTATTATATGTTCATGTTAAAAGTTTTTAATTATCGATCCCGTCGTCATTTGTGACAAAAAGGGGGAGAGTAAAGTAAATGTTGTGAATGGGAGAATTTTAAATTTTTTAAATTTATGAAGGTGAAATAGATTAATAGAGGGATATTTATTGATTGCATTGCATTCCATACCATATCTACCTAGTTGTTTGAATTTTTTATTTTTGTGTGATGCTAATGTTTTTGTTAGTGTTTGAATTAACATTAGTGTTACGTCTCATTCTAGCTAGTGTTGGTATCATGTGTTTAATGATTTTATTATTTCCTATATCACGTGTTTTTACATTGAGTATTTGAGTTGTGAATTTTAGAAAACATGTTTAACAAGGAATGCAAGAGACATCAGTTTGATGAAACTTTGATAGTTTAGATTTTGTATTTAGGTTTCCTTGATTTATTGTATAGTTTTGTCACATAATGCCAAATGTGGACTTTGTTAGGTTTTTCATGTTGGCAATTCTGTAGACAAAATGACTAGTTTGTAATGTGTTATAAAAGTCAAGGACCTAGAGTGCAATTTGTATAAATTAGGTTATGAGATTTAGGGTTCGAGCATGAAAAGAGGATAAACACGGCACCACATTTTCGCTAGTTTCTCGCCCAGTTGGCGCTCGAGCGACAAAAATAGAAAGCATGTCGCCCGTCTATCGCTGAGCTCTCGCTTGAGTGACAATGGTCGCTCGTCTGTCACTGAGCCCTCGCTCGAGCGATAGGTTGATCCAGAAAACCCTATTTTGCTGTTTTGAAGTATTTTTTTCGACTCAATCAACTTAATTACACTCTCCTATAAATACCCAAACCTATACACGAAAATTGGAGTGGTTGTTCATTGTGTCTCTTCTCTATAACATATTTAAGAGCCTATTCATACATTAATTCATCCTTTCACTCTTGATTTTATACCACACATTTGGGAAAAACATTAAACCTATTGAATCTGAAACACCATCTACTTCCTATTGGACATAGGAAGTTTTTTTTCTTAGTTGAATTTGAGAGGCTGCTGGAGGTTGAGAGAGGTTGGACTATAATGGCACATAGAAAGATACTTTCTCAGTTGAACTTCAAAGGCCGTTGGAGGTTGAGAGATGTTGGATTACAAGCACAGGAAGATCACAAGACCTTAGAGCAGGTTCTTGGAATTCCACTTGGAAGAGATAGTTATAGAAGATCTTGGAGCAGGTCTTGGAGTAGACTTTGGAGCTAGTAGGAAATAGATCACGAAGTCTAGTGGAGTTGGCTAGATAGCATCTGATTGTAACTCAGTCCGTGTTGTCTATATTGGAGATAACTGGCTTGATCCCGAAGTTTTTACCCAATTGGGGTTTCTCCGTCATTATATCGATGTTTATTATTGTTTTTCTTATTACTGTGGTATTCAAACATAGGAAAAATGGACTTGTATGCTTAATCATCTAGAAACATTTAAAAGTGACTTGTTGCTTTTGATTGATTAATTCCACACATATGGTTAAAACTAAAAACGGATAAATAACAACCATTCGGTAACTTCAAAGTCGTTAAATTGGTAATTCGTGAACTGTTAAGTGGTATCCAGTGTGACATCTCAATTTTCTAGACTTCTTTAAAGCACCATAGAAAGCAACATAATATATCATGAAGTTGTTGGGCTCGGATCATTATTCAGTTCCTGCTTCAGTTATGTTCTTGTTGATTCTGTTCATATTTCTATAACCTGAAAAATGTAAGTATCTTTCGATTGTTAAAAGTAGAATCCAATAAACCATTAATGACAAAGATGAGGGATGTCATGGAACTCCACTTCTAGTCCAGGGTCCCCTTTGAAAGTTGGCAGATTAAAGTTGTTGACTACGATTATGCTAATGTAGACTTCTTGTTTATCAGATAAGTCTAGGTTGCTTGATGAATAGAATCGTCTGGCTTGGACTTCAATTAGTATTTACTTTTGTGTTGGTTACTCGCTCATTGATGTTAAACTATGCCTCTTGTGCTCACATTAACAAGAGTTTTTATGTCCAACTTAAAGTAGTTTATCTTATTGCTAACTTATGAGCACTCGTCTCTTATGTTTAACTCGCTTTTTCATTCGAACTATGTCCTTGCTGTAGCCCACATTGTCCTGTGATTGTTCTCGCAAGGGAAGGCCTCTAATTAAAAAAAAAAAAAACTCACATTTTTAACTTGAATTTGGACTTGTAGAATTTTGACAGACCATTAAATTGTGTGGCACATGAAGTACAAATTTTCACATTACGCTACACTAATCAAGTTGTTTGTATAAGAAAAGTTTGAGCAACTGAAATTTTGGTGGGCGACCAATTGATATGGCACTATATCACAATAAAGCAGCTTTTGAGGATGGACATTTTGGACTCGTAAAGTTTAAGGATACTTTTGAATTAATTAAGGAATCTAATCTTTGAATCACCAACAGTGGTCACCAACTAACTTGACCAAACTGATGTTGACATTCCCAAATTGGTATAGAGACTTAACTTGGAAAAGGCAATCCATTCAATCAAACATGTGAAAAAATGCTTTCCAACTGCATGTTTTTGTTTTTTTCTTCTTTAATTAGACCAAACATTCTTATATGTGTCACATTTCATTAATTTGTTTTGTGTTGAAACTTTTTTTGCATTTTTTTTAATTCACTTAGGATTTACACGACTCATGAACACGTGAATAGTGTGTCCACTAGAAGTTTATACTGTTTAATTATTGATATTTATAATGTATGTCAAGTAGTGCAACTCTCAAATGAGACGGGGTTTACAATGGTAGGTTTTCATACATAAAATACTTTATGCTGTCTATTAATTAAAATACTTTTTCCAACTTAAAGTATGAATGAGCTGTGCGTGTGAGGATGTCTTCTGGAGTCTAAAAAAGTTTTTGCTTATTGTCCATGTCCTTACCTAAATTTCGTAGCTACCTTATAAATTTATATAATTTTGTTAGGTAAATGAGTAATTCTCTTTAGTTCTATTGCTTAAAAAGCTAGTTGATAGACTTTCTTAGAACTTGTTTATATGTGTCACACTAAAGTTGGACTCTCCCTAGCTACTTATATATAGGAGGGCTCTTTTTGTGAGTCTTGACGTGTATTTTATAATTCTTAATTTGTTGGAATAATGTTAATATCTTTCTTATTTATGAAGCTTGAGGTGAATACTATACTCCATGACTCTTTTTTTTTATTGTATGAGATTATTCTTTTAATAGATTGACTATATAATTAGTAATTAGTATAGAATCTTCGCTTTTACACTTATTGTAACTTTACGAAAAAGGTCCTTCCGAACAAACTAATTGTACAAATTTTATTGTTGCTTTCATTTTCTCTTTTCAATTGTATTAAGTTCACAACTTCTACAAATATTAATACATTAATTTGTTTTAATGAAGAACTATATTCTACAAATAAATATGTTTTTGATGAATAAAATAAAGAAATAATTCTCAAAAACAATTTGGCAACTACTAAAATCTATCAGTGAGAAGGGAAATGAGGGTAAAGAAATCTCCTTGTAGGAAATTAAAGTCACATTCTGTGACAGATGAAAATAGAAACTGATATCCATGACATGTCTAAATGTGTTTTGAAAATCGGATCGGACAAGCCTTCGATCAAAACCTAGTTGGTGGCCTAAAATCCTCCATAGATGTACATATAAAAGTAAAGCTAAAGCATGACTAAACTTCGCATATTAAAACTTTCTCCGCCATGGAAACTTTTGCGACATTTGATTGCATGACGATTTTTAGACCTAGTGGTTGCAAAAACTTGATTCTTGCAAAGTGACTTCGCAATCAAGAAAAAAAATATTTGTTACTTAGATTTGAGAAAAACTATTAATGTTTCATGTATAGCAAGAAAGGATTCGCCAACAACCTTTGTCGCATACCTAATCAGACTTAGTTGTTACATTAACTTGGGCTTATATGTCGAGTTTGGACATATAGAAATGCATTTTCCGAATTGACATACATTAACATCCAAGTGCCAACATGATTTTTCTCCCTTTAAGTTTGTTTGACAAGATTAGCTAATGAGGTTCTATGTATATCTGTTGATGACAATGAAGATGGCGATCTTCTAAGCTTTTGTCAATTGTTTGGATGCATATGGGCAGTCGTAATATTTCCCACTACAATGTCCTACATACTAATATATAATGAATATGGCAAGTACCAATCGAACCCCCAAGAAAGAGGGAAATATATAATAAAAAATTGGTCAATTTATTACGTTGTATGTCGAGAAATATTGAAGTCCCTATTTTCATTAATGTTCCCATGATCTAATTGCAAGTTTCATTGATATTTTCTATCAGATTGAGGAAGAAAGTCAACTAAACTATTTGGAATATTTGTTTATCTTATCTAGTACATCAAATCACTAATAATGCTAAATAGACCCATGCCTATCAGTTGGGAAACTAAGATTTAATTGAATCACATAATATTTTTATCATTGCTCCATCAAGAAGCTAAATTATTTGCAGAGCAAAGGGTGCAAAACGATAAGTCATCAACTTTTAAAAAGTTAATCCGATATCAGTTAAGTATAAAAACACGAACCAAAATGTAACATTTTGACATTTAAGATGGAATCTTAAGTCTTAACATGTTATCAGAATTTCTTAAACTCGAATGAGGAATAAGTAAATCCCATATCGCTATATAGAGCTCAAGTGGAGAAAGATTTTTCACATTAAATAGTAAGGGAAGTTGTCAGTTTGTAGTTAGGTAGAATGTAGGGTTAGTGTATGTGGTGTATTCTGCGGTGGACAGCTTTGAATTTCCCAGAAAGGAAACAGCTTGAGATTTCCATCTCTGAAAACTGAACATGATACACTACTGCAAATGCATTAACTTTTGATATAAAAATTGTTGGAGTTTCACATGCATTAAGTGTCCAGTTTGTCAGAAAAGTAGGGCAAAAGAATTAATCTTATATGTAATCCAGAATTTTTATATATATCAAGGCCAGAAAATTTGCTCGCCAACTCACAGGGCTGAGCCAAAAGGGAGTGGAAAATTTTAGGGGTGGAACTACATATAAAAAAAATTCCGGTGTATTTGAACCATATTATTTTGAAAAAATGTATTTTGGAATCAGGGCGGAGGGAAAGAGGGCTGGGATGGGCTATAGCCCAGGCCAGAAGGAAAATTGAGGTCCTTAAACCTTTTCTAATATTTAATCAAAATGTATTAAATAAATCATTTTAGCTGCCTTTTCATAAAGATAATAACGGTCTGATATTCTTTATTTTCTTGTGAAAATAACGAATTATTTTAATTTAATTTTAAGAAGCAGGTTTAGGATAATGAAAAACTACAATTGTAATGACTTCTTTTAGTCTTGTAGACATATAGGTTCCTGTAGATACGAATATATGGACACATTTAAGGGGCAGCTATCAATTGAATTGAATTGATTATTAAATTTTAATTGCAAGGGGGCCGACTCTCTTTTTAAGTGATTCGAGAGAAAGGTCTTGAGTTTCATTGCCACATATATTTAAGGGAAAATTGCAGAGCAGTCCTTAACATTTTTAATTTTTGCAAACTTTACTTTAACCTTCAATTTGTGCAGCGGAGGTTCCTAACATTTCTGAAATAGACATCTAGAGTCCAAATGAATGTCCATCCATTTGACCGTTAGTTGATCAAAGAACTTGATTTTGTCCAAATTGTAAAAGGGAAAAATAATAACTTAACAATTTTAAAATAAACAATAAAATATCCCTTTGTATCTATTTCTTCCCACCCCCACCTACCCAAAAATGGGGATAACCAATCCTATCTCCACCGCCACTTACTATCGCCTTCGTCCATACCCCGAATTGATTCCACAAATGCGTCCAATGCGGCTGGCAAAGATTTATATTTTGAGGGTAATATGCTAGCTTGAAAGGTAGCAGAGGGAGTCGGGTCGAGGTGGAAGCCTATAGTGAAAGTAGAGGAATCTGATTGGTCGTTTGTGGTGAAGGTACAGAGAGGAAAGAGTGCTGTTTGTGAAGAGGAGTTTTTGATGTCAAGCTTCGTATAGCATGGGGTGGTGAGTGTGTCAACTAGAGCTAGACTCGTCGATTTGGTGGCGAAAGGAAGTTTAAAGGTCAATATAGAGGTTGATTTCGGGGTTTTGCTTCGTGTTGTGATTGTGATCTCGTGTGATTTAAAACATATTTTATGGTATAAGTTCATTGAAAAAAAATTAAATTTCAGCCCAACTTAATGTATCTTTCTGGTTTTGCCCCTGACTAGATGAGAAGATATGTACGAAACAACCCTTAGAATTTGATAAGAAAGGAAAAATTGATCTTGTTTACTTGCTTAAAAGATCCTTATATGGATTAAAAGAACTGTCAAGATAGTGGTACAAAAGATATACTTCTTATATGCTTGGTCTTGGGTTTAGAAAGTCATTGTACTGAATAAGGGAGGGTTTTTCCATCTTTTTGTGAACAATTTGGTTCCACAGTCAAAAGAAAGAGCCATCTACCAAATCATAAGAAAGGCACGGCCACGTGAACATGCTTACTGCATACATGGGGAGTTGAGGTCCCCAAACCCCCAACATGACTACTTGTTGCTAACTACCCAAAGATGCATCTCTTTTCTGAAGAGAACACTTCTTTTTGTAATCNGGGTTTTTCCATCTTTTTGTGAACAATTTGGTTCCACAGTCAAAAGAAAGAGCCATCTACCAAATCATAAGAAAGGCACGGCCACGTGAACATGCTTACTGCATACATGGGGAGTTGAGGTCCCCAAACCCCCAACATGACTACTTGTTGCTAACTACCCAAAGATGCATCTCTTTTCTGAAGAGAACACTTCTTTTTGTAATCGAATAAGACTTTATGGAATGCAGCGGTACA
>CAIGRN010116212.1:0-13328 GCA_903798345.1 Fraxinus anomala
CCAATCGAAAGCCATACGGATGGCGACGCGCGTTAAGGTTCACGCGAGTCGGCGACGACGATCGCTGTTGGTTGAAGACATTACTCGACTGTGATGAAGAAGAAGAAGAAGGAAAGCTAGTTGAAGAAGCTAAGTACATGGCATCGGACATCATCATCATAGTATTGCAGAACCGGCTGGACGGCTGGACGGTAAATTTATAGGAAGGGCGAAGGGGAGGACGATGTTGTGGTCATGAATAAACAGATGTATAAGGGGTAATTATGGAAAAAAAAACTAGAGATTATTTTGAAGTGGGGACAACTACTAAAGTTGAGTACCTTGCTTGGTTACAGTGCCTCAGCAGGTCCTGTCACGCAAGACACACAAGTGGGATCCGCATTATTATTATTTTTTTAAATACATGTGGGATCCGCCCATTTGTAAGGGACCTGTAAGACCATGTGAACCTTAATTCTGTACCCTGGGCATAATTCTAAAATTGAATGTATGGGAAGGGTGGGCACGCAACGGTTTGACCTACGAAAAGATAAGGGGTAATTAAAGGTTGCGAATTGATAAAATGCCTGGCAACTCTTATTTGGAAAAAATAATAATTTGTAAAAAAATTTATGATCAAAAAATAAAAATAAAAATTTATATTGACGTGTAGAATATTTTATTCTATAAATCTATAATTAAAAATGAGTATGTAAAAAAAATATTGTGAACAGGGAGAATCTTCCTAATTTTTGTAATTTTTTATATTAAATAAGAATTCATTCTAATAGTAATAAATTTGTCAACTAATTAATTGAGCCAAAATGTTATTTTTCTATTTTCAATCTAAGCTCGACTTTGTAATTCAAATTTCAAATAATCAAAATTGAGTGATCTAAATTTTTCTCAATCATTTGATCGTTCTTATATAATCAAAGTTAAGTGGCTTCGCATCTCTTCATCTTACCATTTTTCTATTGTATTTATTGAATTTCCTCCACATTAATCAAGATACTTTTGTATACATTTGTGAATGGATCTTATTAGATAACTTATTATTTGTAAGAGTTAATTGATAAATGTTTTTTCGTGCACCTATTCGGGCCATATTATTAAGCTTTTGTGTCGTTTTAGTATTAGATTTTACTTAATTTTGATTAATTTTATCTTATTTCAGTTTTGGATCAATTTCTAAGCAATTGAAAAAGAAAGAAGAATCAATTGGCTAATGGATGGAAGTTTGGAGACTAATATACATTTGAGTAAAAGTTAAAGTACTAAAATCGAAGTAATTTAATGTGGATGACCAAAATGAAAGAAAAAATGAAGAAAATTTGATAAGTTTTTTATAACAGGGCAGCCGCCCTGCTATACCGGGAGGCCGCCCGACTCTTGACCTTAATTATAGGGGTTATTTAGCATGTTTGGTCCCCGTAAATACTGGGTGCCCTCCCATGCCAATTCGGCTAAAAAAATTCAGTTTCCTTTAGAATTCAATTCTAACAAGGAACTTTTATTTTAGTCATGATATGCATGATTTTTGAAGATCTTTTGAGACCTTTTAGAGAAATTATAAATATCAACTCTCAAAACATAAGTAAGGTGTGAAGAATGAATTGCAAAAGGAGACAAAGAACAAATCAAGATCAAATCCAAGAAGTTTAAGATTGAATTCAACAATTTTCGAGTGATAAACAACTTTTATATATTTTGTTTTCTTTTTAATAACATGTTAGACTAGATTAATTTGTGACAGGAGAACGATGAATCTTGTAATATGAATTTTCAATCTTTAGTTTAACATATTTGATATTGAAACAAGTTTTTGGATTTTAAATGATTTACATTATTATCTTTTCTTTACGATTATTGTGCACGGTAATTATGTGAATTTGTTGGCTTATTTTATGCATTCAAAAGAAGGAAATTAGGTTCGATATGATCAAAATCGTCATAGGATCTGATAGGAGATAGAAATATACCGCTATACTATATGTGAAAATTTAAGTGCTCATAAAAATTAATGCACTCTTGTATATTTGTATCTGTCATAAAAATATAGTGGGGTCATATATGAAAGTAGGTTTAATATTACTCGGGGAAGATTTTTAAATAAAATAAGAACATTAATTCGTCAAAATTCAATCGTATTGTCAAAGTGTAGAATTAAGGTTAAAAATGATTATTGCATGAGAATTCATGATCCTAGTGCGTTTGTTATTTATTAAATACATCAATTTGCATTTAATTTAGTTAATTTACTCTTAATTGTATAAGTTGATTATTTTAGTCATAATTTTGCACAAACAAATATATCATATTATTCAAATTTCGATTAAGGTCGTGATAATTAAAATTGAACAAAATCAATCTCTGTGGGACAATACTTGAACTCAAATCTACTTTAATACTTGTTAACGAACAATACACTTGCGGTAGTTTTAATTCAAAAGATATTTCGTGAACATTAATGAAGTGTTATTGTAAAAGCCAATATTAAATATGTCGTTAGTAGAATTAATAAATTGTTGTTGTAAACATTAAAAAATTTAATTATGATATGAAATCGAATTGAACCGAACCGAACGGAATTGAACCGATTTGGTTCTATAATTAAATTTAGACATGACGGTTTCACTTATTAAATACCTGAAAATTCAAGTTCGGACCAATAAATTCTTTATTGTGTTCTAAATTTTTTTTATATTTCTTGTATCCGACTCTTCCCCCCCCCCTCCTCTCTCTCTCTCTCAACCCATTCATCAGAGTATTTTGGGTTGGAATGCCTCCATTCCCAAATAATGACAATGATAAAATAATTAAGAACAAAACAATAACACCAAAACTTATGTCGAAACCCAAAATGGGAAAAAATCACAAATAGAGGAGAATAAATATATTATAAACAATAGTAATTATGTTTACGATATTAAGATCTCAATACTCTCAACCAAAATATAAACTCTCAGGTTCTTAAGATGTTGAATGGTATGTAAAGATAAAACCTTGTAGAATATATATAAGAGCCTCTTTTTGGAGTTCAATTTGAAGAAGAAATTAAAAAATCCACGAAACCTTGAAAATTTCATCCAGGTGGTACCTCGACGCTGGGTTGTCAAAACGGGGAGTCGGCACCACGACGTCCCTTGCTAGCGCCAGGCTGCTTTATTCTTTTCTACGGATGCCCCGAGTCGTGACCATGGCACCATGACTCCCACTCTCAGCTTTGATTCTTCCAATGATGTTTTCAACATCCCAAACTCATTTTCCAACTCAAATTCCTAATCCTTGATGAAATTTGATCTGT
The DNA here is from genome assembly GCA_903798345.1 of Fraxinus anomala. Lineage (NCBI taxonomy): Eukaryota > Viridiplantae > Streptophyta > Magnoliopsida > Lamiales > Oleaceae > Fraxinus > Fraxinus anomala. The sequence continues at coordinate 3,287 of CAIGRN010116212.1, forward strand.
ATCAATTAAGACTATCAAAACTAAACTCATTAGACTTCTTTTATCCAACCAAACGCTAAATTACAAGGAATTTGGGTCACGTCATAACAAATCTCCACCTTAAACCATATTCCAACATAAGGAATTCAAAAACATCTCTAAGTAAGCACTACTCTACCTCTTCTAAACAAGCCCCTATAGGCTAATCAATGACAAACAACAAGTTCAAGAAATGCTCAAATTTAGCAATGGGAGGTCATTTTGTCATCGTAGCAATAGGATATCCTTGGTATCAACCTTGTTCACTACAATATCACTATAAGCAATCACATCACATACAAAGATACTTCACATCAATGTGCTTAGTCCTTTCAGAAACATCTGATCCCTAGTCCGAAAGATAGCACTCTATCTATTACAATACATTATAGAAATTTGCAAGCCTTCACTGATTTCACAAATCAATCCCCTCAACCACATAGCTTCCTCTCCTGCCTCTGTTGTAGATAAAGCTACTATATTCTGTAAAGTAGCTTCCCAGCTACTAGCACTTCCTCCAAGGGTAAATGCATGCCCTGTAAGTGATCTCTTTTTATCAAGATTTTGAATCCATGTACCCAATAACTCCATTTGTATTTCTACCAAAATACAAGCAAGCATTAGAAGAGCCCATCAAGTATATGAATATCCACTGCACTGCTTTCCGATGTTCATTGCCAAAATTTGCCATGTACCTACTAAATACACTGATTGCACGTACAAAATTTGGTTGTATACAAATCATAGCATACATAAGTGAACCAACTGTATTGAAATAAGAAACTCGAAACATATAATCAATTTCTTCATCTGACTAAGGACAAAAGCTAGATGATAATTTAAAGTAGGCATTCAAGGAAGTACGACAGTCTTAGCGTTCAAAATATTGAACCTTTGAATCGCTTTTTCAAAGTACCCCTTCAATCAAATACAATATGCCAGCTTTCCTATCTCTTAAAATTCCCATTCTATGAATCTTCCTTATTGAACCCAAGTTTTTCATCTCAAACTATTCACAAAGCTTAGCTTTCACTTTTCTGATATCAGCTTTATTATTGGCTACTATAAGCTTATCTTCAACATATAAAAACAAATATGTAATCAATCCACTATCTTTCTTTTTGAAGTACATAACTATCGTAACTGCTTCTAGTGAAATTACGAATAGTCGTAAATGAATCGAACCTTTTATACCACTGCATCGACGACTACTTCAGTCTATACAAGAACTTATTCAACAAGTACACATAGTTTTCCTTTCCGTAAACTATGAAATCTTCGTGTTGTTACATGTAAATGCTCTCCTCAAGCTCATGCAAAAATGTTGTAGACATTCATCTGCTCAAGCACCAAGTCATTCTTAGTCACAATCCCAAGTAAAGCTCGAATTGAGCTATGCTTTACAACTTAAGAGAACGCATATGTGAAATCAACACCTAGAATCTGACTGTAGCCCTTGTTACCAATCTAGTCTTATACCTTACATCTTCTATCCGTGATGTCACTTCCTTCCTTTTGAACACTCACTTACAGCGAACAATCTTTTTATTTTTGGGTAACTTTACCAAGTCTCAAGAATTATTTTTACTCAATGACTACATCTCTTTTTGCATAGTAATCAACCATCTCTTGAAATCACTACAACTGACTGTCTCTGAATATGTAGCAGGCTTCTCAGTGGAATCAATACTGTCAGCCACACTTAATGTATAAGCTACCAAATCTTTTCTCCATACTTCTACGGAGTCTAATCTCTTTGTGAGGTTTATCATTAACAATTGAATACTATGGTGTAGGCAGAGTAGGCAAAGTGTTACTGTCTATAAGTTTTGAACTAGACTGTTTTGAAACCTCTAATTGTTCATTTGGACCAATTTCCAACTCTATTTGAGTTGACTGATTCTATTCCTTAGTTTTGCTAGAATCCCAACGAGGTAAACCACGAACCATAAAAAGTTCATCAAATACACCATCTCTATTAACCACCATCTTTCTCGTCTCATGACTCCACAATTATAACCCTTTATACCTTATTTATAACGAAGAAATATATACTTTTTAGACCTAGGTTCCAACTTTTCCTTATCCACACGAGCATAAGCAGGACACCCAAATATTTTCAAATCAAAATAATAAAAAGGTTTACAAGAACCAACCTCTTCTGGTGTCTTTTCCTCGATGTCAACTAAGGGTGAGCGATTAATTTAAAAAAAGTTGTAGTAGTAGGTTTAGCCCAAAAAGTCTTAGGCAATTCAAAATTTGAAAGCTTACAATGAACTTTTTCCATCAAGATTCTATTCATTCATCCGTTCTGCTATACCATTATATTGCGGAGTTTAAGGCTCTGTCAAGTATCTCAAGATCCCTTCTGCCTTGCAGAAGCTATTGAATTTTCTGAACAAAAATCTAATCCATTATTAGTACGTAGATGTTTCACCTACTTTTCAATCTACTTTTCTATCATTATTTTCTACTCTTCGAAGGTCCCAAACATATCACTCTTTTATTTCAAGAAGTATATCTAAACTTTCCTTAAAAAATCATTAATTACTATCAACAAGTAATAATCACTTCTTTCAGAAAGCACCATAGCCGGTCCCCAAAGATTTGAATGAATATACTCTAGTATTCATTTCGTGTTGTCTTCCTTCAGAGAATCTGACCCTTTTCTGTTTCCAAAAAGCACAATGCTCACAAAACTTTATAGTACTAGTCTTTATGCCCATCAAGAAGTCCCCTTCAACTCATCTTTGTTATGTCATTCTCACTCATATGCCCAAACTGCATATGTCAAGGTTTTGTAACTGTCAAAAAAGAAGCAGAAATTGCTGCATCTTCAATAACCGTGGAACCCTGTAAAATGTACAATTGTGTAAAACTTTTATATCCATTCATGACAACAAGAATACCCCGACTCACTTTACCAGTGTATCTATAACCATTTGTGTCAAATGCACTCAAATATATGAGATTTCGCTTCAATTCTAGAACGTGTCTTACATCAATAGTTCCATTGAACATTCTGATTTTGAATGTACTAACTCCGACAATTTTGCAAAGCACGTTGTTTACCATAATCACTGCATCCTTTAAAACTCATTTATATGTTGTAAACTAATCCCCGTTGAGACACATATGGAAAGTACACACCTAGTCAAGAACCTATTACTCACAAGGTTTGGAACCCATGTAAAAAATCACAAGAAACTTTCCTTCACTTTGCCCATCTTCCACAACATCAGCCTCCGCTGTTTTTACAGGTTAAATTCCATTATTAGTAGCACCAGCATCATTATTTCTATTTTTCAAAGTATAGCAATGAGCTCTAATATGCCCAATCTTCTTACAAAAGTAATATGTTTTCTTCGCATGCATGGATTTCGATCTGCCTTATATTTCTACTAAGATTCCTATCATAATTTCTCCTACGAACAGTTGGCGTTCAGCCTGACTTCCAAATCCTCCTACAAGACGCCTCTTAGGCAATAAAGTATCATAGACTTCATCTAAAGTGAGAGCATCCTAATTATACAGAATAATATCTTTAAAAGTCACATATTATGGCGGTATCAAACACAACAATATTAACACCAAGTCCTCCTCATCATACTTAACTTTCAATGTCTCCAAATCAGCCACGATTTCTTTGAACATAGTTAAGTGATCATCCAATGATGCACCTTCAGACATTCGATAAGAATATATGCCCTGTGTAACTTACTGGTCAAGCTCTTTGTCATACAAAGTTGCTTTAACTTCAACTACAACACAAAGGCATTTTTCTCTTTTAAAATATCCTAAAAATTTTGATTTGATAGATGTAGGTGAATTTGAGATTGGACTTTTCGATCCCTAAGCTACTTTTCATCCTGCATCAAGATTGAACGCATCTTATCAAAGCCAAGCAAAGTTTCGTCCAAATCCATCTGGGCGAGAACCGCTCATATCTTCATTTGTCATAAAGTAAATCTCGAGAATTCTAATCCAATAACTGAATATCATATTTCATCGTTGCCATGCGGAATATCAATCTTACTCTGATACCAGTTTGTTATGAATTGATCACAAGATAATGATAATAATGAAATAAATAAGAACAAAACAAGAACACTAAAATTTATGCGGAAACCTTTATGGAAAAAAAAACTACAAGCAGATGAGGAGAAATTCATTATAGTCAATAGTAATTATGTTTATAATATCAAGATCTCAATATTCTCAATTGAATGTTACGACACCCAGTCATTGAGCTGCCGTCTTCTCTTTTACGAGCGCCTCAGCGTCGTGCCCATTTCCCGACGATGCCCACTTTTGGTTTTGACTCTTCCAATGATGTTTTCACCATTCCAAAGTTATTTTCCAAGTCAAATTCTCAATCTTTAATGAATTTTGATCCTTTTCAATTAGGACTATCAAAACCAAACTCCTTAGACTTCCTTTTTTCAACCAACTACCAAATTATAAGAAATTTGGATCATACTACAACACCTTCATACTCAAGTTCAATCCATTTGAACCTTTTAGAGGTTCTAATGAACGAGAACGTAAATAGAGGATAATTACTATATGCATTTAAAAAAGAATACTGACGTTAAGTGATCGATTCAATGAATGATAGAATTATGTGATTCATTTAATAAATACATCTTATTTAATGTCGCATTAGTGTCACTTATAATATTATTTCAAAACCAATGGTCTAAATAACATTACTCTTTAGAAACTCGAGCTCACCCACTTTTTATATCGCATTTAATAAAATTACATGTTTCAATATTTTATTATTTAAGTTTATCAACACGTTGAATATTTGGCTATTGACATTTAAAAATTATATATTGATTGAAAAATGAAGGAAAAACAATTAAATGGTGATTGGAAAAAGTAAAATAAATTTAAAAAATGAAAGAGTTTGTTGAAGTATATAAAATAATTTACTCTTAATATTTAAGATATTTCAAAAAATAAAGAATCTCTTAAAAATGTTCTCACACAACGATTCTTATTTGTGATGTTAGCTTGTGTTTAATTTTTTATTGGTTTTACCCTTTTAAATAACACAAGGATCAGGGTCGGGCGAATTCTAATTTAGTTATTTTATTTAATTTTTAGGGCGAAGATCATATTTAGTATGCTCAAAGTTGTAATCTTGTCCTCGTTCATTTTTTTGTGCATTTTTGTCATCAACATTCTGCAAATTGGCCGAACAAGTATTCAATGGCAGTCTCCATACAAATCCTCCAAACGGTAAAAATATCAAGTAGTAGTTAAATATGAATACTTTATTTATTAATGTAATGTTTAAGTGATTTGACAATTTTATCTTTTACTAGAAAGGAATGATAAATTTGGTGTAAAACGTCAAATTTGGTGTAAAATACTCTCTAATGGTATGATAAATATAGTGTAAAATTTGGTTTGAAGTTTTTCAATTATCTCAATTTTGCTCTCTCATCGCCTTTATGCCTTTATAGCAAATATTTGTTCCATCTATATTCTTTTTTATCTTTTAGAATTAATAGATTTTAATTTATTTATAATTATTTTAATTTGATGGTTATTTATAGTTAACATTTATTTTAAAATTCTAATAAAGTAATATGTAATAATTATTTTTAAATTCAATGTAATTTTTGTATTCTATTTAATTTTTTTAATTTATTAATAAATGCAATATTTTAGTTCATTAAATATAATTTTTAATTTAACTATTTAGTAATAATATAATTTTAAATAAATAAATTAAAATAAAATTTCGTGTAAGACCATTGGACTTTTATACCAATTTTGGTGTAACTATTGAAGATGTTACATCAAATTTAACCAAATTTGATGTAAATAATTGGAGATTGTCTAAATCAAATAAATGAATTAACAAAAGTTGACAAATTATCTTCAGGGAGTTTGCTAATTTCTGATAGATTAGGACCAAATTGTGACAAGAAAAAGAAATCATTGATTAAATAGAAGTGTAGCTAGGGATGGTAAAAAACTGGCAAACCTGACACTCGTAGGCCCCGTCCCGAATGGGGCGGGGATTACCCACTTATTGGATATTTGTGTCGGGGGCGAGGCGGATACGGGTAATAAGTTCCCCGTCTAGCCCGGCGTCGCCTCCTTGAATTTTATTTTTTTTTAAAAAAATTAATACTTTAACTGGAAAACTCCATAAAGTTTCGTTAGTTCTAATAGAAAATAGTAATTAAAATTATCTAAACAATATGAAAAACCATAAAAGCCTTAGTTTATCAAATATATTTGAATAATTTAACTTTTAAAAATAAATTTAAAAATATATTATTGTCTCATTTTAATGAATGTGAGCAATAAAATGAATTATGAAAAACTTAAATAAAAAAAAAAAATTAAACGGATAGTAAATGGGGCAATGGCAAGGGCCCGCTTTAAATGGATAACAGGGCAGGTACGACCATTCCTAAGTGTAACCTTGAAGAAAATTTAATTTTAATTCCATCCTATAATTAATAGCCTATAATTTTTCACTAAATTTGGNATTTTAATTCCATCCTATAATTAATAGCCTATAATTTTTCACTAAATTTGGTGTATACCATTGGAGATGGTCTAAGTCAAATAAGTGAATAAACAACGAAAGTTGACAAATTATCTTTAGGGAGTTTACTAATTTCTGATAGATTAGGACCAGATTGGGACAAGAAAAAGAAATCATTGATTAAATAAAAGTGTAGCCTTGAGGAAAATTTATAAAATTAAGGTAGGAATAATTAATTTTCACCTCGACGGAGGTAAAAGAATTTCAACTACTGTGTTCACATAATACAAAGTTGAATACTTTTTTTTGAATAAATAGTCGAAAAAAATTGTACATACTTTGAAACATAACTTTTTGTTGATTGGATTGTCCAAGAAGACTGTGACGTTACTGAACAAGTTGTTGGGCCTATTGGTAAGGGTATTGTCCATCAAACGAATAGTGTTCAGAGTGAATACTCGTATTTGATTCCGAGTGATACGAAGGTTGAATATGCTCTCTTTTTCATTCTAACTTTCCAAAAAAGTGATTAAATAAATTAGTTCATATTAGAGCTCCAAATCTCGTGTTCGAGTCTTCAATGAAGGGAATAATTATGCAGGAGAGCCTCACTGAACAAAGAATGAGTCTATTGCAAAAGGAGGTCACACTCAAACGTATAGCGATTGGAGTGAATTTTCAAGCCTAATACAGTGTGATATAGTGTTTAATTGTGCCTATGCTATTAGCTATAAATTTTGGAAAAATGTAATTATATCTTATATAAGTTTGTTAGCGAGGTGGACAGAAGTTTTATTAATGAAGTGCATTAAAGTAGATAATATAACAATGAATAGATAAGGATGAATTATTGAATTCAAATAGATGAGATACGAGAATGAGTAAATTAGGGTTGGATTCCCAACTTTTCACGTAGTATGGTTATGTATCGCAATCTATTTGATGAGATACGAGAATTTGTGTTCCCATATGATCGAATTTGTTAATTTAAATGGTAAAGTTTTAATGTCTAAATTAATGATTTTCGTTATGTGGAGACCTAAATTTAGACATTTCAATACATCCGGACTTAAAATCTTACTTTCGAAGATTAAGGACCAATAACTATTTGAATGAGTTTATGAACTTTACATGCAAAAAGAGTATAAAATATTAAACAAATAATTTCCTTCCGATAATTTGATTGAAAAGGTCAAGAGAAGCCCTAATAATAATAATAACAATAATTAAAGAAGGTGAATGGACAAGAAAATGCCTAACTAATATTTTTGATCGATAATAAATGTCATTTGTAGTAATTATATTTTTACTTTTGAGTCAACTAAGTAACTGTAATTCAATGTCATTCAATCAAGTAAAAACTCTTTAATTTTTATTTAATAAAAGTAAGTCCATCTAATTTCATCGCTTGAATAGACAACAATAATTTATTTTACTAAATTTGTACTTGTTCAACATCAACAACTAATATTGATGTAAAATGTTCATCATTTATTGACCTTCACGTCATTGATTTTCATAAGTGGAATTGAACGAAATTGTCTTAATTGAAATGAAATTAAAATATATTGAGCAGACTGAAATCAAACTAAAATATAATTTCTCAATTAAAAATACTTACTTGATTAAACAAAATTGAAATACTAAAGCGAAGATACATACCACAAATGAAATTTACCAGATAATATTGTTGAAAACCCCAAGACAAAGTATAGTTGAATACAATCAAGTGTACAGTGAAGCCAAGTCGTCAAGGACCAAGGCAAGGGTATGTGTATTTTGCGTGTGTGTGTTTCTTCTTAGAGTTTTACATTACTTGCACGGTTGAACCAACCATGCTATAGTGCCACAATTTTTGATATAATATCACATGACATTTTATTATTATATTGTTTTAAAATACAGTCAACTTTTTCATAAAATTATCTACTGTCACCTCAAATTATGTCATTGCATTTGTTAAATTTCCTCTAGCAAAGTGACAAAATCCTACTTGTACTTGCTCCTAATGAAATATTCGGAAGTCAAATTTTGTAATCACATCTTTCAGGCAATTCCACATTTTATCTTTTGCCTTAAATAATTGTCAATATTTTGAAAATCGACCTGAGTATTGATCTAAAAAAGCTAAAGAGTCAATAGTAGAAACGTCATATAATGTTTGAACTGCTAGAAATAAATAAATTATGTACCACAAAATTAACAAAATTAAGTTTAATTTTTCAACTCAATTAATTTATATATAAACGAAAGCACCCATTAATGATTAAATTTGGGTACATTTAATTTTTATTTTGTCATATAGTGAATTGTTTAATACTTTATAGTATTTTATTGTGTCATTGAAATAAAAGTAAAATGAAAGATCACTTAAATTGGATTGAAAATGCAAAAAGGAAAATAATTTTAAGAGAAACAATTTACACCTGTTTTGCGCGGATTGTCGCAAACAATTAAAAAATGTTCAGACGATTGTGTGAGGAACAGACCTCTTGAGACAAAGTCCCAAAAATGGGTGTTTTATTTGACAAAGATTTACAAATCGAAAATGAATATAATGCCTCCAAGGGGTGTAAGCACACGAGTACTAAAAGAAGAATTTTAAAGTTAAACTAAGAAATTGAAATTACATATTCTCTGTTGAGGGTGTTTGATTCGGGGTCTTTTTTTTATGTCTTCTCTTCCTTTTTATACTCTTTTGATAGTTTCTTTGAGAAGAATTGCTTGGAAACTGTCTGATGCTCTATAACTACTCACTTTTCTTATGATGGTTGATTTGTCGTGAAACTACCATTTCTAACTGTTGCCATTGCTCTTGTCGTTCAACCGCCCACAATTGGAATCCTTGGATCGTGGGGTGTGATGGGCTTGCTCAATAACTGTTGTTCTGGATAACAATGATATCTCATGTTTGCTAAAATTTTATTGTGTCATTGAAATAAAAGTAAAATGAAAGATCACTTAAATTGGATTGAAAATGCAAAAAGGAAAATAATTTTAAGAGAAACAATTTACACCTGTTTTGCGCGGATTGTCGCTAACAATTAAAAAATGTTCAGACGATTGTGTGAGGAACGGACCTCTTGAGACAAAGTCCCAAAAATGGGTGTTTTATTTGACGAAGATTTACAAATCGAAAATGAACATAATGCCTCCAAGGGGTGTAAGCACACGAGTACTAAAAGAAGAATTTTAAAGTTAAACTAAGAAATTGAAATTACATATTCTCTGTTGAGAGTGTTTGATTCGGGGTCTTTTTTTTTATGTCTTCTCTTCCTTTTTATACTCCTTTGATAGTTTCTTTGGGAAGAATTGCTTGGAAACTGTCTGATGCTCTATAACTACTCACTTTTCTTATGATGGCTGATTTGTCGTGAAACTACCATTTCTAACTGTTGCCATTGCTCTTGTCGTTCAACCGCCCACAATTGGAATCCTTGGATCGTGGGGTGTGATGGGCTTGCTCAATAACTGTTGTTCTGGATAACAATGATATCTCATGTTTGCTAA
>CAIGRN010116216.1:0-16627 GCA_903798345.1 Fraxinus anomala
AATTAAAAGAATAAAAAGAAAAGGTTTCGATGGTGTGTGGATGTCGGTAAAGCATTTGTAACCGACCAATTTATGGAGGCAGTTGCAGACTCAATTGAGAAACCTAATTTGAAAACTAGATCAGACATTGACTCAGAAAAAGAAAATGGTCAATGGTCAAACGGTCAAACAGAGGTTAAATCGGGTTGACCCAAAAATTAAATTAATTAATTAATTAAATAAAGTTTTATTTGAATATGTACTATTTAAAATATAAATTACTATATAGATATAAACTTTTAAAAAAATTAATATTAAGTTTAAGAATATTTTAAGTTTTTTCATTTGTTAATTATTTTTTAACAACCATTTCATTACATAAAAATAAATGGGCCCAAAAAAGTCATAAGCTACATTAGAAATAGCATTTCCCAACCTAAAAACCTATTCCATTTCACGAAGAGTGCATCATTTTCATTTTCTTCATGTGGCTTCTTCTTCTCAATTTATCAGGCGACTGCTACTTCTCAACTTATCCGATGAATTCTTCCTTCTTGTTTATTCCCAGCAACTTATTTTGTTTCTCTGGTTAAAATGATGTAACCGAACTGATCAGTTTACGGGTTTTCCGATTGAATCAATCGTGCCATTTTGATTTTCAAAGTACTGATATTTTCAACTTAAATTATTTCATGGGATTTGAAAATTTTTCAAACCAAATTAAATCATTTCATTTTTCAAACTAAACCATTATTTACGGTTTAGTTTGGTTTTAATACACAATTTACCTATCAACATTATAGTAATACATTTAAAATAAGCTAACGTACTTATAAGTTTAAACGAGAACTAATGATGTTAAATGTTAAAGTACATTCATATTTATCTGAAATTCGAAATAATAATTAAAAACAAAAAAGTAGTAGCAAAAAGAAGACAACGGCTCATGAACCGTACGAATTCACATCTGATCATTCAAAACTACATATTCCTTGTGATGAGAAGTTCTTCCTCACCATTGTTCAATGTACTAAATTCTCGTTAAATCGACGTATGCTAGTCTGTCTATAACTATATATTCATCCACAACCCATCGGTCATCCTAATTAGTAATTGACCCTTAATTTAGGTAGACGATATCATTATATAGTCAATTACCCGTTGTATGCTACAAATTCATTATTATAGATATTTAAATTTAAATGCTATCCTCGAAGCCAGGCAGGGCCGGCCCTGGCCCAAGGCAAGAAAGGCCACTTGCCTTGGGCCTCAAATTATAAGAGGCCTCTAAAGAAAGCCCAAAAACTGCCCCAATCCAAAACCCTCCTCAAATCCCTTCAAACGAAAAAAATAAACTGAGCAGAGAGTGAAAAAATCAACCGTGTTTTTCTCCTTTCTTTCCAATCATCTTCTAATCTTCACCAAAAATTTCTCTCTAACGATTCATATTTTCTATTCCCTGCACCATCAGTATTCGTGTTGTCCTCTCCCTTTCTCTTTCCCTACCTTTCCCCAAGGCTGGTGTTCGGTGATTTGATTTTATTATATATATTTACTCCAGAATTAAAGTAGATCAGGTAATACAATGTTTAATTCACTTTCTCTCTAATTGATTTTGTTGGGCTTTTCGAGTTGTGTATATATGTGCTTATTTGGTGGGCTCGAGCCAAAATGAAGTAATCTCTCGATTTCTAAAATGACCCCAAATTTCAGAAGTTACAGTAATCTCTTCATTTGGAATTTCTTGATCAATTTTCATATAGTTTCTGTATATATTTATGCTGAAAATTGAATTACAAGAGACCAATCGGTAAGAGATGGAGAAGAAATTATATCAAAAGAAGAGAGATTTGTATTGGGATTCTTTAGTCCAAAGGGCTCTGATCTTAGGTATGTCGGAATCTGGTACAATAAAGTTGAAAATCAATCTGTGGTGTGGGTAGCAAATACAGAAAATCCAATCAATGGGAACTGTGGAGATTAAAGAAGTGGGAATGATGGAAATTTGATCATATTGAATGAGAATTGTGATATGATTTGGTCTACCAATGTGAGTTTACATGAACGTTAGTGAAGGAGAGAGGCACGTTTTCACTTCGTGGAGAAGTGCTAGTGATCCTAGTGTTGGAAAGTACTCACCAGGCCTTGATCCTCGTGGATCACCTCAGATTGTGATATGGGAAGGGACTAGACGGAAATGGAGAAGTGGGAATTGGAATGGACTAATATTTGTTGGTGTTCCTGGGACGAGGGCCATTGATTTAAGTCTTATCTTCGATCAACCATGACACAAGAGCGATTAAATAGATTAGTTACGATTATTATTGAAAAAAATATGTTGGAAAAACTTAATTTGAGTATTTCATTACCGATTTTACATCTCAAAATATGAGAAGGTTTATCTTTTACTAGCCTAATTTCTCGGGTTGTGAGAGAAATTTTAGTTTGCTACTCTATCTTTTGAATTATATAAAGACTTCTTTTTAATATAAAAGTGTTAATTATTTAAATATTTAAATTTTGCTACACTTGTGAAAAAATGATTATGTTGAAGGCCTCGTAATAATTAGTTGTCTAGGGCCTCAATAAAAATGTTAATTATTTAAATATGTAAATTTTGTTACACTTGTGGAAAATGATTATGTTGAATGACTTCATATTAATTAGTCGCCTAGGGCCTCTAAATTCTCATGGCCGACTCTGCTCGAAGGAGTTCAAAATTAATTCTTTCATATGTTTTACTAAAGGGTCTAGTCCCAAAGATTCACCTGTGGGGCAAGCAGATGCAACAGTTAAAAGGATAAAAAAAAATGCAAATATGAAGGAGTATTTTCTGGAATAATGCCTTCAACAATAATTCATATCCCAAAATCAATGTCAGTCTTGCTTGCTATTCAACTTTTAAATTTGTCATTGCATATTTTCACTAAATGGTTTTTTCCAGTAGATAGAGATTGTATTGTCTTTTCTTGTTCCTTTTGTGACATGCAGCATCAGCTGAGGAAATAATACAGTTTACAGATGAGAAAATAATACAAAGAAATAATACAATTTTAAAAAAAGGTTCGATTCGATTCGATTTTATATGATTTTTGAAAATCGAAACCTAAACCAAACCTTTCAAACTTGTTTTGTTTGGTATGAGGGGAAAAAATCTTATTTATACCTTGTTTTAAAGCACCTAATAGTATTTTTGGATGAAAATCGTGACTAAGGATGAGATTTACTAATTGATGAAAACTTAAAAATAATAATATGATGAAAAAAATTTAAGAATATAAATGTGACAAAAATAAAGATTAAGAACCTTTAGTGTAATTAAAAGGGCTGATTTTATATATATATTTTTTTTTCGCCTTTTTTTTTAAATCCTTTTGCTGGCAGGTTATTGGGCTCATTTTATACTTTCTTATCACTATTGGGCTGTGTTGGGCTATTGACATTTTTGGCCCATGCTCACTAAAAAGCTTTTAGTTATCTCAGGGCAAATTAGGCCCAATGTCCTAAAATATTAACTAATTTGATTAATACTCCCATTAATTAATTAAATATTTAAGAACATATTTAATATGTTATAACCTCCCCTCCCCAACCAAGCTCCGACGATGAATTTATGGGTGCTCTTGCGGGTTTATGGATAGATAGCGCATGAGAAGCATTAGCAAGTAATCCCAGTTAGATTTTAAAATCATAAGTTCACGCGTTTCCACCATTTCTTGCATGGATCAACAGAAGTGGATGAAGGGGTCCACGATGTACGTTGTAACGACAATAGTATCAGATTCCAATGGTTTTACCAATGAGGAAGTTGAGGTTGATACGAGTGATGATTACGTTGATATTGAGTCTACAATGGAGTTGGAGAGGGCACGATAGGAGAAGAAGAAGCATTGGGAGGTGAAGGTCATGGCTAAATTGATTTTGTTGGTGGTTTCAATTTCAAATTCAAAGTCAGATAAAGAATGGTGGTTCGACGTGGTGGAGGAGGCGACTGAGGCGGTAACGACGGCAGAGCAATCAATTATGAAATCATAGAGAGTTGGAGTTCTTGATAAGTAAAGATGAGGCGACATGACTGCAAATTAGATTATTGTTTTCTAGCAGTTTTGGTTGGAAATTAGAGAGAGAGTGGGGGATTGGGTGAGAATAAGAGTTGTGAATGAATAGTGAAAATTGAGGCAGTGAATGGATTTTGTAAAATGAAATGTGTGAGGCCACAGTAAAAATTGAAGAATGAATATAGGTGAAAGTGAAGGAATAAGAGAGTTGTGTTTGGATTGCTGTAAAATCCATGAATTTTAATTGTGTTTCTTGTTTGAGCATGCAAAGGTATTATGAAATAATCAATGAATTGAGATTGACAAAATAAGACTTGTTCCAAGACTCCATTACTGGCTTGAATTGTTGATATTAACATAATTCGACATATTTTTTGAGTTTCTATCATTTTTTTTAAATTTATATTACTTCATACTTATATAGTGTCCGTTCCCAAAATGAAGTTATGTTTCATATTTAATTAATAGAAGTGAAATATAACTACAAGTAGGCAACATGTAAGATAAAATCAATCACTCCTGAATCTATTTTTAGGTTTTGATTGGCGTTTCTTAGTTTTGTTAGTGTAATCCCTTTTTTTGCCACTTTTTTTTAGTATTTATCACTTTTTTAAGTGTCACTTTTTTCAAATTTCTGTCATTGTAAATGTTTTACGTAATAAATATCATTTTTTTTTAATAAAAGTGATATTGTAAAAATGTGATACTTAATTTTAAAAAGTGATATTGCGTCACTTTTTTTTTAAAATAAAAAAGCAACATTGTGTCACTTTATTTTACACGATATTTTTTACTTTTTAAATCTATCACATTCTTCAAATTTTTGTCACATTTTTGAGTAACAAACATCTCTTTTTAATGATGTGCCACTTTTTAATAAAAAAGTGATACTTAGTGATATCGTGTCGCTAACACTTATTTCAAAATATTTTTCATATGAGCTATTTTTGTAAGTTTCCCTTGTCTCAATGGGTCTACGGTCCCAACACAGATGGCGACTGAGCCCGGTTCGGCAGGCGGCTACTCCTCCGCTGTCAACGGCGGTATGACTGTAGACGAATGCGATAGCATGATCCAAAGGAGCCTTAGAAGTATTGTTCAATTTGCTCTTCATGGATCTTTATCATTTCTATCGGCTATAGGGTTTTGCGTTTTCAAAACCTCATATGTATGTATATCTGTGTGCATCCAAATATATTGCAGCTCCAATGGTGAAGTTTCTGAAGGAACACCTGGAGAAATCTGGATGCAATATAGGAAGCAATTTCATCAAGGCTGTTCATTGTGATAAGCAAGTCAGTGGCGGCTACCTTCGCGGAGAAGGGGTAATTAAATGATTATTCACTGATTTTCTACTCATTACAAGCTCCCACTATTCCAACTAATTCATAATTATTTTATAAATTTACTCGTTACCGGTGAAAAATCGATTTTAGGATTTTGCTGATTATAGATAGTGGTGGTAAGTGTCTGGTTCTAATTTTTATTGTTGAATAATTGAGAAATTGATTTCAAACTGTAGCCAACCTTTTCTTTGTTAAATATATTGTAATTTTCTACAGATAGTGGTGTGCAGTAATCACTTAAAAATACAAGATGAGGTGAACCAAGTTGTAATTCATGAACTCATTCATGCATATGATGACTGTCGTGCTGCAAATTTGGACTGGTCTGATTGTGCTCATCATGCTTGCAGTGAGGTTAAGAAATTTCATTTGTTTCGTGGGTCTTTTTTGCTTGGTTTCATATTGGAGTTCATTTCTTACTGATTTATGTATTACGTTTATATTGTTTCTGAAATTAGATTCGAGCTGGCCATCTCAGTGGCGATTGCCATTATAAAAGGGAATTACTGCGCGGATTTGTAAAAATACGAGGTCATGAACAAGTGAGTTTTCTTCTGTTACAAAATTGTCCATCGTCGCTTGAAGTTTCTTGTCAAATCTGGCTTTTACATAATCAAATGTGTTAAATATGTAATCTTTCAAAGATTCAAAGGTAGATAAATAATGTCTTTAGTGGTTTTCCGTGTGAACTATTCAGTTTTAGTTCTGTTAGATTCTGAAGGACCATTATGAATTCAACAAACTAAGTTGTCATTCAACATTGCATATTGTTTCGCGCGGAAATCATTTTTGTATGTCAACACACATAACTTCCATTCACTTCCATTCTTTATGAGCTTTAATTCAGAGTGTATTCTCTATGAAGTTTAAACCAACACTTCCAGAGTATTTGAAAAATAAGGCGATCATTTATCATCTACCTATCATGAGACGGGTAATGTGTGAAACACTTTTACGAACAAAGATCTAAAGTTCATTTTGACTTCTGAATTGCTTGAATCACTTGTAGATTTGCTTTTAAAAGTTTCTCCAATGCAACTTCTAATTGATATCGGGTGTACTAGTGCCAAATTTGATAGTTAATGAGAGGAAAAGATGCTGTTAGGCCTAAAGCAATCTGTAATCTTATAGTGCATGCTATGCTGATGGATAAGTTTGATTGAGAGTAATGGTGTCTCTTTCTTCTTAATAAAAAAGAAAATAGAAGGTTCGACCGCTTCATATCAGTAATTAGGCCCTTTGGTAATGGATTTATGCCATACATTCATGCATAGTATCAGTTTAAAGTTTGGATGTGCAATATTAGGTCGTGTAAAAAATATTTTAAGCTTCATTTGGGGCTAGCATTTGTTTCTCTCAATATCCAAGGAGAAGAAGCTTAATTATTATGATGCAATCGTATAAATTCAGGTGGGCAGACTAACCTTTTTAAGTAACTTCTCTTCATTCATATCACTTATATGTTCATATCAGAAAACAAATTTTGTTATTATAACAGCACATTATCGTCACAAGGACATTTCTTCCAAATCTTATATTTTACACAATGCGAAGGCAATTTTCAGGTGTAAATCTCTAGGACTTGTATAGTAGAAGGGGAGTAAGAGAATGAGACCGATAAAGTAAAAATATTTATACAAATGGGATTGCCACTCCTAATTAGGATTTAGGAGTTGGAGCGTCACCTCAAGAATATTTAGGCTGAGCTTTGTTTATTTCATTTTTAACTACAATGAACTTAATTTCATAGTATCTTATGATTATTTGTGCACTTGAATGGTAACTTCTTGATATCTTGACATTTTTGTTCTAAACTAATGCTCGAAGGACTGTGTGAGGCGAAGAGTGATGAAATCCGTGAATGCAAACCCATACTGCTCAGAAGCGGCTGCGAAGGATGCCATGGAAGCTGTTTGGGATGTTTGTTACAATGACACGAAACCCTTTGACAGAGCTCCTTGAGATTAAGCATTGTTAGTCGTCCGCTGATTTGTTCAACTCTCGAGAGGAGAAATTTACCTACTGAATTTTTCATTTCATATTTAGGCTCTTGAACCAACTTGTATTGCTATAATTATTGGTTTACCACTGGAAAACATATTCATTTAACTGTATCACAAGGCATTTACCACTTTTGAATATCGAAGGAACACACTTTGATTTCGCTGAAAATCTCAATAAAAAAATGAAGATTTTTTTTTTTTTTTTGGTCGTGGAACAAACTTGTGACTTGGATTGTAGTTATAGGTGCTATTATCTGTCATTAGATTTGGGCATATAGGAGCGTTGGCTAGCATAGAATTATGAGTTTAATGCAAATTCCAAACACCCCCTATTAAAATAGCTGAAAAATATTTCAAAATTTTGAAATAAAATTCACTTATTTAAAAAATTCAAAAGATGTTGGTATGTGAAAATGATAGAACAAAGCGTTTTAAATGCCAATAGCATAACTAATTAGACAGTGAGCTAAATTTAACGTACCAAAACTTGCTTCATTCTAATTGATGTTGGTGTGTATTTTACACATTAAGCCCTTGTTTGATCCTAAATTTTTAAAATTCTTTTTCTAGAAATTCATTTTTTATCATACATATTATGAGATTCACAACTTTTTTTCAAAATTTTAACTACATATTTCGTCAACGTGTATCAAAATCCACTAAAAACTTGATTTTTAACTGGATTATTCCATAAACTGATCTAGACCTAACAATCGCTAAAATTCATCTCACATATCTTTACAACACCATTAAATCTAACGTACTAAACTCAACTTGCTTAATCCTAATCGAGGAGAAGTACCAAATTTTATTTAGTATGGGCTTTTAAACCAAAATAGAAGGAGAGTGGGGGGTGGAGTTGACAATTAAGAAAGGCAATTGGTGTTTCTTTGTTTGTGTCACACGTAGTGTGTATAGAGTAGATCGCCAGATTCAGCATTACACACATTGATACTGACGATACGTGTGTGGTCCTCCGCCCAAATGTACATTCTCCCTCCCCATTTAATTCCATTCCTCATTTACTCCTAATATTTCTCTTCTCCATTCCTTAATTTTTCCTCTGCAACCTGCCCCCATTTTTGTCTCTTTCTTTTTCTTCTTCATGGCTCCAACAGTAGGATCTCAGCAGCCACCGGTGGAGGCGGAGATTAATATTCAAAACGCCGCCACCACCAGAGTTGAAGATGAAGTGCGGCCCATCAAATCAAAAGTCACAGTTGTGGGCAGTGGGAATTGGGGCAGTGTCGCTGCTAAACTCATTGCTTCCAACACCCGAAAGCTTAGCTCTTTCCACGGTTTGTCGTCTTTTCGTTCTTATTGCTCTCTTGTCTAATTTGTAAGTTGGTTTGTTGGACGATTAATTATACATTAGTGCTAATTATACATTAGTGCGTGTTTGGTGAGAATTAAAATTAGATTTTTAGTAGATTTCGATAGAAGTTTTCGAAATGAGTGGTTGAAAAACAGCAGCATCATATGTTAATATTAACATATTGATTATTTGACTTTGACATAAATTAAAATCTGATTTTAATTCGAAACAAATAGGCCACGAAGAACACAATCAAAGGAGAACAAGAAAAGAGGGAGAAGATAACAGAGAAAAATAAGAGAAGGGTGATAGTACAGAGGAAGATAAAAATAAAAATACGATGATTCCTTTATATGGGTTTAAATTGATCTAATTTTGGTAGCGAAACAACTAATAAAAAAATGCGAAAATCTATCAAGGGTGTGTTTGGACAACATTATTTTTGAAGAATGTATTTTTAAATAGTAGATTGACAGACAATGTGTGGTTGAAAATAAATAAAATGAGAAGGTGGCTCAAACATGGGCCTTAATTACATTGTGTATGTTTGGCTGTTGATTAAAATATAATTTAAATGATTATAAGTTGAGATCTTACAGAATTTGTGAATAACAAGTAAATATAGTTTTGATCTATGAAATGTGTGGATGAAAAATATGTTTAATCAAAGAATGATTATAAATTATTCACCAACCAAACATGGACTAATTGTCCAGTCCATTATGCATTTACAAGTTTGAATTGAATTTTTGTAGATGAAGTGAGGATGTGGGTATTTGAGGAGATACTGCCAACGGGAGAAAAACTCTCAGAAGTCATCAATCGAACCAATGTAATTTTTCAGTTCCCAATGTCACGTGTTATTAATTTTCTTGTCTTTCGTTCTTGTATCAATTCTTGCAATTTATATTATAAATGTCTTCTTCCATAGGAGAATGTTAAATATCTTCCAGGAATAAAGCTTGGTGAAAATGTTGTTGCAGACCCTAACCTTGAAAATGCAGGTAATTACATTTCCCAAGATTATATGACCCGTCCTACGTGTGATGGACATTTATTTATTTATTTGAACCCTTTCATCAAATACCTGGCAAATTTATAATTTTAATGAAAGGATAGTGTTACCACGTTGAACGACTTCATCAAAAATCTTAGGCGAATAAAAAGGGACAATTGTTTATTTTAATTTAATCTATAACGTGGAGTTCATCTGATAATTTACAATGGAAAACTGGACAGTGAAGGATGCAAACATGTTGGTATTTGTAACACCACATCAGTTCATGGAGGGCATATGCAGAAAGCTTGTTGGGAAGATAAGAGAAGATGCTGAAGCAATTTCGCTGATTAAAGGAATGGAAGTGAAGAAAGAAGGTCCATGCATGATCTCTACCCTAATTTCTGAACAGCTTGGAGTTAATTGTTGTGTTTTGATGGGGGCAAACATTGCCAACGAGGTCATTGAGCTTTACTTTTTCTCTTTTTATACTCTGTGGGGGCAATTATTTCTCGATTCTAATGGTTTGTGTAATGAGTCACTGCTGTTTTTGCAGATTGCAGTCGAGAAATTCAGCGAGGCGACTGTTGGATACAGAAAACATAAAGAGATTGCAGAAAAATGGGTTCATGTATTCAACACTACATACTTCATGGTCTCCGCTGTAAGTGAAAATATGTTACCTTCCAACAACTTCTATGCCATTGATGGCCTAATTACATGGAATTACGTATAAAGTACAAAATTATGAGTTTCTGTATACATTATTCACACACTACATAAATAAAATAGGTCCAAGATGTGGAAGGAGTTGAACTATGTGGTACACTGAAAAATGTCGTGGCCATTGCAGCAGGTCTGTACTAACTTGATCTGCCAGTGTCATTTTCGACAAGTAGTGATGTCATTTTTTAAAAAATAATGGCTTATTGTTCAAACTGATGAAACAGGATTTGTGGATGGGTTGGAGATGGGAAATAACACCAAGGTAAAGCCAAATGACGTTTTATGTTAAAACTTATTGCAATGGTATCATCATGGTGGAGAAGTTGATTGATCAATATGTGTAATTTACCAGGCTGCAATTATGAGAATTGGTCTGAGGGAAATGAAGGCCTTTTCCAAGCTACTTTTCCCTTCTGTCAAAGATACTACTTTCTTTGAGAGCTGCGGTGTAGCAGATCTAATAACAACTTGCTGTAAGTAGGCTAGTCAATAGACTCAATACCTCTATGAATTGTTTGGTAGGGATAATTCGATAGTGCTAGATGGTATACAAGTATAAACAAAGCTAAAATCTAGTTACTTATTACATCTAGTCGTGTTCAATGCTTCATACCAAGCTTGTGTTGCCTACCTTTTGGTGAATTCCTAATTTCCCACCAGTATTAGGTAGACATATGAACGTTGTGATGTATTCTGATTTCAGTGGGGGGAAGAAACAGGAAATGTGCTGAGGCTTTTGCCAGAAATGGTGGAAAAAGGTGCATCCTAAACGAGTGATCTAATTACTAGACAATAATGTTGGTGCAGAACTGCTCATTAATCCTTATTCGACTTCTCTGTACAGGTCTTTTGATGAGCTCGAAGCAGAGATGTTACAGGGCCAGAAATTACAGGTAGATAACATATTTAATAGAGCATAAATATTCATATCCAAAGTCGGAAATTCGAAGAAATTTCTCTCCATAGATCAATAGTGTGAAAGTGAATTTTTCCCCAATAAATCGGTTGAGCTCAGTTATCTAACCCTGTCTTGAAACTTTTGAAGGGTGTCTCAACGGCAAAAGAGGTTTATGAGGTGTTAAGCCATCGGGGATGGTTAGAGCTGTTCCCTCTTTTCTCAACAGTGCATGAGATTTGCTTAGGTCGCCTTCCACCTTCAGCGATAGTCGAATACAGTGAGCACGCTCCCAAGTTTTCCCTTGTGGGAGGTTCTGATCAATTATTATAAAATTTAAATGAACAAAATCAATAGAAATTATGTTTCCTTTTCAAATTGCTTGTGCTGATATTTGTTCCCCTGTATAACTAGTATGGCTCTTGGAGCTTAGAGGCAAATAGTACTTATGCTACATGTAAGCAGTTGAACACGTGGTACCAGAAAATTTAATAGCTTTGGATTGCAGATCTCTCTCTCTCTATTGTGTGCGTGCGTGAGTTTCCTCTACAGTTTGAGCATATAGGAATCTTGGTTTGAGAATCTGCAATGGGAATGCTACTCTTCCTTTTCTGTTCTATTTGCTACTTGCATTTGCAATTCAGCATTGAAGAAATCGATTTTTTCTGTATGGATTGCATAAATGAGGTTATCTAAAATATTTGGACCAAGGAATTGGAAGTCTGCCACTGATGTCAAATACCTAGTAATCTAACGGAAAACATCACACTAATTTCCATCGAACCTACTCTAATACTTCCAGTGAAATATTTCAACTGTATATACACGGGGCAGCCATGAGAAATTGCTCAAGAAAGTTTAGACAGCCTAATACTTAGAGCATTTCTAATGATGGTGTAAAATAGAGATTTAGATCTTCAAAATGATTGGAAACCCCTTCAATGGAGAGATGTAAAGAAGATGCAAATTGCATTTTCCGGACATTTATTTTTAACCACAAAAGGCAAAAAGTGGATTTAGGAGCCTGTTTGAGCCTCGTTTATTTATTTTTTTTACAAAAATACATTTTGTAATAGTGATTTAATGGAGAATGTATGATTAAAAAACAAAGAAATTTTTTGAATTTGCGTGTAATATTATTTTAATGAAGGATGTGTGGTTAAAAATAAGAGAGATAAAAATGTATTTTAGAAATAATGAGGATCAAATCAAACAAGTGCTAGATATTTCCATTGGAGTAGAATTTGGATTTAGATCTACCAGGATGTAAAACAAGGATGCAAAAGTGATTTCGAAGATACCAATTTACAATCAATTTTACACCACCAATGGCGATGCTTTTAAAAGGGCTTAGAGTAAACTGAAAATGTTCACCTACCACGATAGCCCATACGTAGAAAAATTGGAAGAATAAAAACTATTTACGAAGGTGTAATAGACTGGGAATTCTTTTACTAGCATTATTTGACAATTCAATCCTTTCTTTAGTTAGCCTTGTTTATCTATGTATTCATCAAGATCCTCGTTTGTCTACATTAGACGAGTTCCCACAGCCTACATTGCTATAAGAACTGTGTGGAGGAAGGCAAGATAGCTCTACCCATGCCATCCAGTCGAGCCCCAACCACTACGCTCGAGCCTTCCTGAACAAATTAGCCGAAAAGTAAACC
Source organism: Fraxinus anomala (assembly GCA_903798345.1). Taxonomy (NCBI): domain Eukaryota; kingdom Viridiplantae; phylum Streptophyta; class Magnoliopsida; order Lamiales; family Oleaceae; genus Fraxinus; species Fraxinus anomala. The sequence goes on from CAIGRN010116216.1 coordinate 12,990, forward strand.
TAATAGAAACAGTACCTGTTAAAACAATAGCTGAATCCATCTAAATCAATTTGATCTAACAATTTACATTATCATTAGAACAAATTCTCCAACTCAAACCAGCTTCGATAGATTATGCTCTGGATCATTTTCAGTCACACTGCTTTTATTACACTTAAAAATCCTTTTATTCCCAACAAAAAGTGGCGTAGAATACAACTAGTAATGAGTAATAATATCTTCCACAACAAAATGCTGATAAATTATCAAAATAATTCAACCAAAATAATTTCAGTTCAATGATATCCTTGAACAAAAAAAACACCACCACTAACTCAGTAGATGATTAAAGTTAAAAGAAAAGGTAGAAATACTGAAACTAACTTTTGTTCTTGAGATGCTTCCTTAGCTTCCTCAACTTGTGCCTATTCATCTTTCTTTTCCTCTTCTTCTTCACGCTATCAGCCCAGATTGTGAGAGGACTCTCAGCAACGGTTTCTTCATCAGGTTTGGATCGAATTGACCCGATTGAAGAAGAAACTGGGTGCAGAAAAAACCCAAAAGAAAAGCTCGGGTAGAAATGTGAAGAAATGGAAGGATACAATCTTGAATCCGTTATTTTCCCACGACCGGGAAGGGGGATTTGATCAGCTAATATAGTGGTTTGGGGGATTTGGGTAAGCAGATATGGTGGCTGTAGTGGAGGATGGTTGATCAATTTTGTGGCGTATAGGGACTGATTTCTGAAGAATTTTTGGAAGATTGAAGCAGCCATTTGCTAACTATAGAAAAAAAAAACAAAAATTGAGAGAGAATGGTATAAAATAGAAAGAGGGGAAGAAAAAATTGTTGTTTAGGGTATCGGAATAGTGGTTGTTTGGGCAATTTCAGGGCCAATTTCAAGACACAAACCAGTATTTGATCCATGGAAAATTTCATAATTAAGAGCACAAGTTTTACCTATTTCAAAAGAATAATTATGTTTGTACAGAATTATTCTTCACAGAAGAAGGCCAGTTTCTGGCTATCCTGCTTCTGTACAATAGGAGTTCATTTCAAAATTAAGAATAAATATTTCAAATTTCAAAAATTAAATACAAATTAAAATTAATTAATTATATATTTTATTAATTAAATATATTAAAGTCACGAATTTATACAATTTGTTGACAAATTAAAGATTTAATTAGTCACATATTATTTTTCGATCACAAATCAGATATTTAATATGTCACAAATTATTTTACTTTTACAATTCAAAAAATTCATACGTCACAATTTATTTATCGATAACAAATCACAAATATTATAAGTCGCAACTTATCAAACAGTCGCAAATTTTCAATCTTAAATTTTATATGTCACAAATTATATTATGGTCATAATTCAAAAATTTTATAGGTTACAATTTATTCATCGATCACAAATCAAAAAAATTTGCATAACAATTTATTTATCAATCACAAATTACGAATATTATAAGTCACAATTTATAAGACAGACACAAGATTTCAAATTATCGATCACAAATTAATAATTTTTTAGGTCACGCATTATTTTGGGGTCACAATTTATCTTTTTCATCGTTTCACATATTGTTTATTGATCACAGATTAACCAATTTAATAATCACAATTAACCAAATAATTTGTTACCACAACCAACACTTGTGACCACCACCTCACCACTCTTTCCACAACACCATCGCCACCGTTGCCTCCATAACCACTACCTCTCGCCAGCAACACCATCTCAAACAAATCAACACATCGCAGAAAAGTACAACCACATCGTCGCGCGAGATCTACCACCACCTTGACAAACCCATCGCCATCAATATTTCACCATCACCTCCGACCACCACCAACTCACCAGCACTACCGTCAACGTTATTAGCCACCACCACCAAACCACCACCAAAAACATCAGTCGCACAACCAACAAACCCCTCCCCCCCAACACCACCAAAACAACCTCAAACCACTACCACAAACAACATCAACACCACCACTACACCCCCAAACAGATTCACCATTATCGCCACTATTGAAAACCATAGCAGTATGAAAATCGCTTGCCGTTCTCAGATCTTCTTACATGGGATGACGTCGTCGTCATCGTCGCTCATGTCGTCGTGGTGTCATATTGCAGTCGTGCTGGCGCCGTGTTGTCTCCGGTGATTCAGTATTTTAAAAAGAAAAAAAAAAGAGAAGGGAGAGAGATGTAGAGAGAGAATGGATAGAGGAAAATAATTAGAATTTGAGTGGATAGAGGTGGGTATATAGTCATATAGATTAATTTAGTTTTAAAATATTATTATTAATATTCAAATGTTTAATTATGTTCTAATTTTTGTAAAAATAAACTTTAAATCTAATTTTTAAAATGTTAACTTGAAAATTTTGGTTTCAGGTAATTTCCACTTTGATTAATCTAAGCCCCCTATTTGCCCATTGTTTAACTTTTAAAACTTTTATTTTGTACATGATCATTTTCAAACACACATTCACAAAATAAAATATTTTACGCATAAAATCAAAAAAATTTCCTACCTTTTAACCATATATTCTCATAAAAATACTATTCAAAACTCTCATTTTTTTAAATAATAACATCAAATAGGGGCTAAATAAATACACACTAGAAAGAAAAACAAAGTTATAACTTAATTCTAAATTCCTAGTTGCTCGATCCATCTTTAATGAATACAATTCACAGATGACTCAAGCAATATAAGGTTTTAGGCAAAATCACGTGTTGAAATTTCTTCAGTAATCACTGACGCTATTATCATCAACGATTCTTATGAAAATCAACATATGTCAATTATTAGAAAGAAATTACGAACAATAATATTGTCGGTGATCACTTACATGCATTTATTTATTTATCGATTATCAATTATAACATGATCGATAATGTTGTTGGCAACTATTGACGATACATCAATGATCGTGCACTAGGAAGCCGATAAAAATTTATATTTTCTACATTTATTTCATTTTTTATGACTAAAGCGATGAATATGTTAAAATGTCATTTTATTTCCTTCTTTATTTATAGATAAGTTATTTTTAAATTTTTTATTTTATTTGACAGTATATTTCCTTAGTAGTTAATTCTTATATTTTTATTACCTCATTTATTAATGAATCTTCGTCAATATATTGAGCTCTTAATATGTTTTTAATATTACTAACTAGGTCATTCATAATCTTATATTATTTTTTGTTTTCATTTAATTATCAAAAGAAATCAAAAATTAATTCCGATTTTTATATTTTTACCATGTATCGACGAAAATTCTGTTAATAAATAAATATATTTATTTAAAACAGATTTTTACATTATATAATCAAAAAAAAATCTATTGTTATTTATTTATTTTTTATCACATCATTAGCCATTTAACTTTCATTTATCAATTTAAATTTATTAAAATAAATTTTCATTTATCACCGGCTGAATAATATGATCTATAGATTCTGTTTGGAAAATTGTTTGAGAAAATTTCTAAAGTGGAAATTACTCTTCCCTACTTTTCAAGATCTATATTCTAAAATCTGATTTGAATTTTTAATTTTCAAAAATCGAATATTTTTTAATTACACACAGATATATATATATAATACAACCAAAATTCGTGATTCGTGTGGTGC
>CAIGRN010116224.1:0-12837 GCA_903798345.1 Fraxinus anomala
AATTTCTTTCAATTGTGTTTCAAGCTTTCTACAATTTGTAATCAAATTTTCTTTCATCCCGGAACGATTGAGAAAATGCGTAAGGTAGTCTAGCGGAGCAGACTACTGCCGCACGGTGTCCCTTTCTGTACTAAGAAGAAATACACCCTGTGAAACTTGGAGTTTGCTCCAGTTTGGTGTTTCTAAATCTCTCCAAGAATTTAATGGACCCTTTTGACAAGGAAACTACCAAAGCAATCCTCACAGGATTATCATCATTGTACATTCTGGATTTCACGATTTGTGGTTTGAATTTTAAAGGTTTTTGGATTTGCGTGTATTGACAGTTGTCGACTCTAGTGGTGGGTGGTGGTGAGGATAGTTGTGGTGGCAGCGGCGGCTAGTGGTGGATGGTTTTCTGGGTTTTGATTTAATTTTTAGCTTATTTTAATGTAAAGTTAGCATTTTACCCCAAAAAAGATAAAAGTTTGGAACCACAATTATAATTTTATAAATCTTATACAAAATATAAACAGCTTTAAAAAAATAACGAACAATAAAATATTGTATGCAAAATATTATATAATTTAATAATGGGGTATGATTTATTACTTCAATTAAGGGTATATTTGTTCGTTTATCTATTTATAATAACATAATTGTAAAATTTTCAGCGAAATATATTTTTCAGTACCATTATTCAAAATGTATTATAAAAAACGTAAATTTGTATGTGTAAATGTAATAACACCTTATACATGGTGTATAATATATAAAAATAAGTGATTTATCTCTAGATTTTATTATTTAAACAATAACTAACAATATGAATAGTATAAGTTAATAACAAATAAAATAGGAAACTAAGAGAGAAGAAAGTTTGACATAAGAAAGTTGCGAAAATCGTTGTCTTAAAGTCATGTGATCTTCCATCTCGTGCGGATGCTTTTAACACTGCATGACTCCAACATAATATTCTCATAACTCACAACCAATTCCCCTTCTATAGGTACGACCACAGAGAAAGAAAGAACGACCATTATATCGAATTACCAAAATTGTAGGAATATAGTATGAATGTATAAAGATTATTCTTTCTAGTTGTGTAAAACAATTATATATTTCCCTTTTATAGTGAAAAATCCAACACCACATACATGAGAATTAAACCATTCAAATATAACTTATACTCCAAAATTAAGATTTTTAATTTGTATTAAGTCTGAAAATTAAATCAAAAATTAAAAGTAAAATAAAGAAAAAAAATTGAAAAACTAGAATTGTTGGTAACTAAAAATGACCTGAGAAATTTAAATCGACTTAATGATGAACTTGATAGAGTAATTATTATAATATAGTAAAATGACTAGTAATATTTTACTGAATATGGTTTTGAGAGTGAATTACATAGAATGACTTGGTTCGAGGACCATTGACTCCATTTATAAGTCATTAGCCAAGAGTTGGCCACTTTCATCTCAACATGCTAAAGTACTGGCCACGATAAGTATACCACCACCCTGATCGAAGAGTTTCAATTGGCTGCTAAGGACGACAAGTCAGATCATCATTTCACCTAGGTAGTAGATGTTGCTTATGTCATGATTGTGTATTGCTTATGCAGTCATTACTCTATCCTGATTGGTGGAAGGCGATGCTGAATTCAGAAGTGATATTTGTCTCTTCAAGAGTAGTCATTTAGGAGGCGATGATATCATTGGAAAATAACTTTTTCAGTAGGCAATGATGATTTTCTCGAATGACGATGGTGCGTGGCTGAGCTCTTGTATAGACTTCGGATTATATATTGAGGTTGTACTGTTAAATTCTTCTAACCTACTTTGGTCTTAGGTCACTTTTGAGTTTGGACACTAATAATTGTCCCCTAAGGCTTGGATGCTCACTTTGCGTAGAATTCTAACCTTTGTGTGTTAGTTTAGAAATATGATGTTCGATGTTATGAATCAGTCATCTATCATTAGATGTACGAATTTAGTGGGATGCATGATATGTAGTAGAAAAATCAAAGGCCGTGTCTTTTCAAATTCAAAGAAATAAGTCATTTAATGGTGGCCCTTGATTTTTCTCACATATTTATTACCAACGGTTGAGATCATGTCCCCTAAACTTTTTCCTTTCACGAATTCTTCATCCATTTGGGATCGTCCGTTAAAGTCTCTTTTAGGAATTCCTCTCTCTTCATTCCATCCTCATCTTTCTCTCTTCTTCCTTTTTTATTTTTATCTTTTAAGAAATAATGAGTTCAAGATCCACTCTTAGGAAAACTTTCAAGAGGTGTTAGCGAGTTCTTCCAATGAAGAATCGTCTAGCTCCGACATACGTGAAATTTTTATCTTATTTCTATAATTGTTGTCCATCCAGATAATATACCCCCACCCTTAGTAGAAAACTACAACACAAAATGGGTAGGGGCCTTAGGGACAAAGAGGTGAGAGAGACAAGGGATGGGGATGATGTTCGTTTTGCCATAGTAGAGAATGGGAGTGCATAAAAATCAAGTCTGCCTCTACTAAGAAAATAATAGAATCTTGGGAGAAAAGAATACAGCATTCCAGCTCGATCAAAATGTTCTTTCGTAGGGACGATGATCAAGCTTACGACCTCCTAAAGGTTGTTGGCGCTAAACCCGACCATTTTGCATGTCAGGATAAGTTTGCCTTTTCCCCTATTCATCCTAAAGTTTCTTTCAACTTGGAAAATAACCCCAACTCAGCTTTGTTCAAAACGGGTGGAGAACTCTTTTCGCCTACCTTCTTTTTTGCCATAGGTTGGGTTTCAATTGACCAATTTAACTCATTGCACATCTTCAAAGAATATGCTAAGGATTCAAATTGGTATTATACAAGTTAAAGGCAGAACTAAGGGGTCTAGTCATTGACGTTCTTTCCCCGATCAAGAAATAGAGGGCCAATTTCTTCTTCGTTAGGAGAGATGGCAGTTCCATCCTATCAATGTGAACAGGGACGGCGTGGTTTCTACCGTTATCATAAAATAGGTAAGTCATTAGCTATGTCCATTCTACCTCGATGATCTCATTTTAGTAATCTTCTAACTCTTTCCTTGCTCTTTTACAGATTATTGATCTTGTATATTAGCATGGTCACTAACACAACAAGGGATTTGATCATGGACCACAGGTCGTGCAGCTTCTTAATCTCATACTCCAACTTGTTTAAGGTCAACATTTTCCCATATAATTTCATTCCTCCTATTTCTAATAAGTCAATCACTTAATCGTTTTCTTGTTCATTTTTATGATGGCTAAGTTAACATATTTTCTTGTCTCCATTTAGATCAAAGTATAGAAATATTGAAATATAAGGCTCAAAAGGTTTAGAAGAGAAAGCCCCAACTAAGGATCATGGACATAATACCTCTAGTTCGTCCAGAATGACCTACCTTCAGCTTCGAGGTTGTCCATACAACAGAGCTCACCCATCTTATCTACTCTTTGCAGGCCAACCTCTTCTATCTAAACTCCTACTGGGTCTCATTATTTTCACCCAAACTTCTTTCTTCTGAGATCAAATCAATAGTAGTTATCCGTCCTAAGGCTCTTTTAGATTTCCTAAGGACATTTTCTCATTCTATCGATCTCACTGCTGCCCTGCAGCTATCAATAAAGGATTCTGTAAACTTGCCATTGGAAAGTTGGACTAGGAGAGAAAAGTCCTTCCTCAAGCAGATGAGAGTGGATAAGGTGTAACACATGCTTACATGCTTATAATCGTGTTTGAATAAGTGGAAACTTACTTGAAATCACCAAAACATAGTTGAATTACTTGCATTTTGATTGCTTGCTTTCCACACCGTCTTGTACCCACTTATTGGTCAAAAACTTGATCACAAAGGAAGAAGTTTGACATTCATAATCCAAGAACCCAATTTGAGATGTATATTTTACCGATATGAAGTCACAACATTTGTGTATTATTCTACACTACATGAATTTTGCATGATCTCTCATAGTTTTGATTGTAGTGGAAGTTATGTAACAGTTGTAGGTGGTGGGAGATTGAATTTCAAACTTAAAAAATAACTCATTACTCTAAAAACAATTTCATGCAAATCGGGTCAGGTCAACCCACATGAACGATCCGTTTTAATCAACATTTCCCACTCACACATGTGGGCTTGGCCTGACTCTAATATAATATCAATTATATTTGTCTCAAAATCTCCAAGTTCATACAGGTAAATGGATCATGTGTTCAGTGACTTAATTTAAGAGCACACATCACTATACACTTGTTAGGGATATATAACAGCTGTAGAAGAAGAAATATATTTCTCGCTATACCCCAAATATATTTTGTAACACCAGTTTGAGTATTTCTAACCCCTCAATTAATAAAGGACGTACTCAATTTTCTAATCTTTATTATATTCACAATTGTATCGTAAACTCAAAATGTTAACACAATTGTCCTGCTAGTGAATACAAGTTGAGGTGTTAGATAAAATAGTCTTCATTTCCTACTTGAATTCTTTAATTTCAAGTCAACTGTTTTCCTAGACATGTCCCATAAATTTGAATCAACCATAATTATTGGCAACATGCTAAAATAGCAAATATCGAAATAAAATTATGAGAAATAGTCAAAAGTCATAAGTGTATATAAGTGAGGTCATATGTGCCTCAAAGACTCATACAATGAAGAAACAGTAATCAATTTTTTCATTTCTCATTGGTCGGTACACGTGGTATGAAACATGTGTTACAATGTTTTCTCCATTTCTTAGGCCGTATATTTAATCTTACAAATTAAATACATCGTAAAGATCATAATTCAGATATTCCTCGATATCTAACCTAAGTTTCCCTTATATTTATTCTTCTATACAATTACAATCGAGAACTCGATCTGGCTTTGGAACAGGTCTAATGGATAGCAAAATCAATTTCGATAATTTGTTGTAATCTCATCTTGATATCTTATCAAGGAGACTGGATCATGTTCACAACATGATTACTATGTCTCATCTCAACACACCCTAATGTGTCTAAGGCGATTGTTCATGTGAGTGAACCAATCTCAACCTTTTTGACATTATTTTATGTTTGCATATTAAACAGTAATCAAAAAACCACAACAAAAGATTACTTTTAATATATGAACTCAAAGCCTTGTTCACTAATGAACTTATGTGTAAAGTTTACATAGTACATAATTCAAAGTATACGCAATCCCAAAGATTTAACATTTGTAAATGGATCGACTGCCATTTGATGTGCAGAAATATACTGCAAACTCACTTCATTCTTACCTATAATGTCACTTATAAAATTTTGTATCAATATGTTTGGTTCTACTGTGATACTTGGGATCCTTTGTGTATACAATAGTTTTCGACTATTACAGTGAATCAATATAGGTCTCACATCACCATTAAAGACTTCTAGATCCTTTAAAAATCTCTTTAACAAAACAGCTTCATGTACCGCTGAAACATATGCTATAAACTTTTGCTTCAATTGTAGACAAGGAAATGCATGTATGTTTCTTGCTTCTCCAAGAGATGACGCCATTATTAAGCAAGAATGCATATCTCGAAATTGATTTGCACTCATCTAGGTCTCCACCCCATTCAACATCCATGTATCCTTTTAAGCACAAATCATTCCATTAATAACATGAAAAGCAACTAGCAGTATCCTTAAAGTATCTCAATATCCTCTTAACAACTTTCCAATACTCTCTTCTGGGATTAGATTAATACCTGCTAACTAGACCTAGGACATAACAAATGTTGGGATGAATACACATCATAGCGTACATCAAGTTCCCAACCGTACTATAGTATGGAACTGTGGACATTTCTTCTTTTTCCTCAAGAGTTTTAGGACACATACGAAGACTTAGAGTATCATCTTTCAATACAGGAATGTCAATGGGATTGCAATTCTTCATTATGAAACATTCAAGAATTTTCTTTATATATGGCACTTGTGATAGAGAAAGAAGACTATTCGAACGATCTCTATGGATTTTAACATCTAATATGTAATCTGCTTCACCCATATCTTTCATTTCAAAATTTGAGGACGTTCATTTCTTAATAGTTTTAATATACTCCTTATCATTTCCAACCAATAAGATATCATCTACATAAAGAGATAAGATTACAAATATTTCTCATTGGACATTTTCAAATAAATACAGTGATCTTCGTCCATGTTGAAAAAATTGTACGAGATAACTGCTTTGTCAAATCTCAAGTACCATTTCCTAGAAGACTATTTTAGGCCATAGATTGATCTATTCAATTTACAAAATTTACTCTCTTGTCCTGTTTTAATGAAACCTACTATTGTTCCGTGTAGATTTTTTCATCCAATTCTCCATTGATAAATGCATACTTCACGTCAATTTGATGTAATTCTAAATCTACACGTGCCACAATAGCTAAGAATAGGAGAATTGAAGTAAATCTCACTATTGGTTAAAATGTTTCTTCATAATCTATACCCTCATGTTGAATATAACAATTTGCCACCAAGCAATCTATAGTCCCATCAGCACCTGCTTTATTTTGAGAACCCATTTGTTCCCAATGGCTTTTCGACCAGATGGAAGATCAACCAATTCCCACACTTTATTCGATTTCATAGACTCCATATCTTTTTCCATTGCATTCTTCTATTTTTTCATTGCAGGACATGATAGAGCTTCTTGTACTGATTTTTGTTCTTTATCATCTTCTGGAGATACTAGGAAAACTTGCCCTTCAATTTTGAAATGACTTTTGCCATATTTTTTCTAGTACTCTTACGAAGTGAAAACTTCGATGTAACCCTGTCATTTGGAGTTGGAGATAAATTGCTCCCACTTGGATCGACAGGTAAAAGTGCTTTTGCTTGTACCTCACTTCATCCAAGTACAACTCTATCATCTAATTCATACAAAATTTCTCTCTTTTTAATTTCTCCCCTACTAGAAAAATCACTTTCAAGAAACATCACATCACGTGACTCTATTTCAGTTATAGTCCTATCTTGATTTTCACCTATGAACACATATCCTTTCAACTGGTCTGAGTATCTTATAAAGATAAACTTCTTGCCTCATGGACCTAATTTTCCAAACTTGAGAAATCATGGATATAGGCAGTTACCCCAGGATCTAAGAGAACTCAAAATAGAATATCTACCCATCCAAAGCTGATATGGGTAGTAGGTACCGATTTGGATAAAACTATTCAGAATATAGGTCGCAATTAACAAAGTATCTCCCCATAGAAAATAAGTAAGTTAGCCTATATCATCATGGACCTCACAATTTCTAGCAACGTTCTATTCCTCCTCTCAGCAATACCATTTTGTTAAGGTGTATTGGGAATAGTTAACCGTCTAATGATTTCCTTATCGGTACATAGTTCTTTAAACTTTTCAAATAGATATTCACCCCCTCAGTCAATTCTTAAGGCTTTCAACTTTCTAGCTATTTGATTTTCTACCACATTTAAATATCGTCGAAAGCATTCTAATGCCTCTAACTTATGAGAAATCAAATAGACATAACTATACTGCTTGAAATTGTTTATAAAAGTAATGAAATAAGAGACTCCATGTCTTGCCCTCACATTCATAAGTCCTCATATATCTAAATGGACTAACTGCAATGGATGTTCGGTACTTAAGGCTTTACAGAATAATTTTCGTGTTATTTTTTTCGATTAGGCAATGTTCATAAGTAGGTAACAAAACCTTAGAGATTAAACCTAGTAAGGCTTCCTTAGCTATCCTATTCATTCTCTCTTGCCCAATATTTTCTAATCTAGCATACAATACAGATGTACCAACATTCCAATCTTTAGAAGCGAAAACATTCACGTTTATAGAAAACAATGATCAACATAATAATTATAAGTGTTTGGATTAAAATCCAAAACTACGAAACCACCTTCTACATGTCCGATCCATAAAATATATTACCATTGTTTATATGAACAGAGTTGCCACAAAATTTCAAACTGAAACCTAATCTTAAAAGAACAACAATGAAAATTAAGTTCTTTCGTATTCCCGGTGCAAACACAACACCATGAAGGAAAATAGTAAGGCCACCACGCAAATGTAACTTGCATGTACCGATCCCTTTCACCTTCATTCTATCATCTTTTTTGAAGTATATCCACTTTGAACCAGCTGGAAGTTAACTAAACTCCACAAACGCTTTTCGATCCCTGACTACATAGTTTGTCGCTCATGATTCTATAATCCACATAGGATAAAATTCAATTAGCATAACAGTGCTTGAAACATTAATAGCACTAAAAGAAGTATTTATAAGAGCTACCTTCTTTGACCCAGGGATTTTCCAAGCAAAGTGACCCAGCACCCGATAGTTGAAGCATTTCAGCTTGCTCTTATTTTTCTTATTACCAAACCATTTACCCTTCCTGTTAATCTTGGGTTTGTTCTTTTTAGGTTTTGTCCAGTTTCTTTTTCCTTTCATTTCTCGCATTTGAACCAGTTCTTCTTACGCTTAAAGCCCGAAGTTTTTCCAGAACTAGATTCAACCACAAAAGTATGTCCCAAAGATTTAGTCGCATGAAGGTGCACATCCTCTAGTTCTACATGGCGGCCAGCATCAACAATTGTTTTGATGCTATTATTGTGAGTCAGATTGACTTTCAGATGTTTACAATTATTAGGAAGGGAGTGGATCAAAGTTTGAACTTACTGCTCATTAGAAAGTATGTAAATAGCCGACTTCAGTTCCCTAATCATAGTAGATCCTCACATGCTGTTATATTGTGATTAGGAAGTTTCTTATAAATATCAAACTTAATAGTCAGCTGCCTAAGTCTAGTCACAGTAGTACCACCATATTTCTATCTCAAATATGTCTATATTTCATGAGTAGTCGGGAACTTCTCACACTCATAAATGAGATCGTCGAACATGAAACTTACCAAAATTGCACGAGAAGTGAAATCTTTCTTTTTCCATGTCTGATAAGTTTTCTTATCACTTTTCTGTTGAGCAGTTTGATCTATCCCTGTGTCTTCCATCACATGGTTAATGCCCTCGAGACAATCATATTCCTTCAGCACATACCAAATTTTATGGTGCCAAGTGTTATAGTTATTGCCATTTAATTTGTCACCCTTATTAAGATCAGTTATGATATTCTTAGATGTCATGGTTTGTCAAAATTTTAGTGAAAATTAAATAATTGTCCATTTATACACACATATCATTTTGCGCTCATACAAATTAAGTTTTATGATAATTTTACACTAGATATGGAGTCAAAAGGTCTTTAAGTTTCCAATCATCATCGATTATCCTAATGTTTCATTCTCACAAAATTAATTTCATAGTTCAAAATCATAGGTTCTAGGTTGGAATTACTCAAACTCTTTCAAGCAAGACATTTTGACTATATGTGATAAACATGAAATACATATATACAAATCTCAAAATGTCCAATATGTATGTTCGACCATATTAAGCTTCTCTATTTAATTACTAGGTATGAAAAGAACATTACATAGATGTTGTTCAACAATTTGAACTAATAATACATATCTAAATTTATTATAAAATTCTCATTTTCTGAAATCCATTTCCTTATTAAGATTCTGATCAAATAGTTGTAGCATAGAGGTTGTGAATATCTTGCCGATGTTTAGGAAATGTCCTCATTAGATGGTATACACTCTCCACCTCACATATGGGCTATCCCAAATGCATCACTTCTCGACATATTACTTCAAGATATTTTATGTGTTGCACTAGGTTATGTCATGAATCTATTTCATAGTTTCAATGAGCACGTAATTTTTCAACATGTTCCACAACCCGTGCTCTACTAACTTTTCCTCTAAGGATGCTAAAAGTGTGTGTTGATCCAACCATATTTAATCAAGCACAAAAATTGGAAACTAGTCACAATAGATCACTTAACCTAATCAAGATACATACCACTCGTGAACGTATATAAAATGTGGTATTTTAAACACTTTCGGAGTATTTTTCATTTTTCAAAAAATGAGAGCATTTCAAAAAATAAAATAAAAAATAACTCCCATTAGGCAAATATTCTTATAATATTATTTGTATAAAAAATATTCTTATAACAAATCTTGATTTTTATAAAAAAAATTAGAATTTAATCAAGTCCAAAAAAATAATTTTAATGTTTTTTATAAATTTATTTCAATAATAAAATAATTAAAAAATATTTTTGGTTATTTGAAAATTATTTTAATTGCATATAAAAATAAAAAATACTTGAGGGACCAATTTTCAATTTTCTAAATTGAATTTCAAATACCGTTATTCTTTTTTTTTTTTGCCCTTTTTGATTTTCCTTTTTTTATAATATATAAAAAAGGAAGTGGGGGCATTGATGGTGCGTCCCAACAATCAAACTTTTCACTTATTTGGCATAAAAAAAATGCTTCATTCGTTTGATCAATTTTAACGTTTTGAGTTCATCCGTATGGGTTTTTAACACTGTTTATGGGACACACCCAGACCTGGCCGAGACTGAAATTAAAAAATTGCTACTGTTCATCGTCTTCTTAAACTTGGCAGATTTTCGAATTTCATCCAAAATTCGAGAGGCTATAACTTCTTCAATTCAAGGCCAAAATTTATGTTATTTATATCATTGGAAAGATATTGAGAAGATCTATCCAACCATATAAAATAAGTCGTGTGAAACTTAACGTGCTAGAAGTTATCATGAAATGAAATATCGATTTTCACAACTAGGGTTCAATTTTTCTCCGAAAATATAAATCCAAACGAAGTGAAATTTTTTAGATATGTTCTACATAATATCATGAACATATATTATAAATTTCATGAATTTATATGTACTATATCAGAAGTTGTCATTGATGATCTTCAAGCTTTGAAAGAAAAACGGTTTACATGCATTTCATCATATTAAAACACTTTCAGCGTGTAATTAAGCAAGAAAACAACCTACCTACTAAGGCTGTGATGCCAATGTAAAACATGCTTGCATGCTTATTATCGAGTTTGAAGAAGTGGAAACTTACTTGAAATCGTCAAAACAATGTTGAATTACTTGCCTTTTGATTGCTTGCTTTCCACTTCTTGATCAAAAACTCGATCACCAAAGGAGTTCGATATTCACAATCCAATAACCCAATTTGAGATGTATATTTTACCAATATCAAGTCATAGCCATTTTGTATTTTGTCTGTATTATTCTACACAAATTTTGCATGATCTCTTATGGTTTTGACTGTAGTGGAAGTTATGTAACAATTGTGGGTGGGTTAATTTCACAAAAGGTCACTGAAGTTAACTAAAAATCAAAAAATGGTCACTAAATTTTGAAACTTGTAGAAACGGTCAATGAAGTTTAAATTTCTTTCACAAACGGTCACTGATTTTCAGATTTTTTGGGCAAGATTGTGGCAATTTTTCGACAACTTATGACCACCAAAACCGCCAATTTCGGATACCGTTGGAAAGCCCACAATGTCCTCTTCAATTATCACNCAAGTTGGTTAAAACGGGGTCGTCCACGTGAATTGACCTGGCTTGATTTGTATGAACTAATTTTTGGAGGGAGGAGTTTTTTTTTTTTTTTTTTTAAGTTTGAAATTCAATCATACTACCCACAATGGGTTAATTTGACAAACGGTCACTGAAGTTTAAAACTTGCAGAAACGATCACTAAAGTTTAAATTTTTTTCACAAACGGTCGCTGAATTTTCAGATTTTTTGGGCGAGTTTGCGGCTATTTTTTGGCAACTTCCGACCACCAATACCGCTGGTTTCGGATACCGTTGGAATGCCCACAATGTCATCTTCAATTACCATAAAAAATCTCCCCATAACTCCAAGGGATTCGGCCCGAATAAACTCACGAAGTTAGCTACCAAAAAATCTGAAAATCTGCCCAATTTGGGTAGCTGACTTCGTGGGTTTAGTCCGGCCGAAACCATTAGAGTTATGGGGAGGTTTTTCGTGGTAATTGAAGATGACATTGTGGGCTTTCCAAGGGTATTCAAAATCGCCAGTATTAGTGGTCAGAAGTTGCCGGAAAATTGCCGCAAACTCGCCCAAAAAATCTGAAAATTTGGGCATATTTTCATATTTTTCGGTAGCCGACTTCGTGGGTATATGTTGGCCGAATCTCTTGGAGTTATGGGGAGATTTTTTATGGTAATTGAAGATGACATTGTGGGCATTCCAACGGTATCCGAAACCAGCGGTATTGGTGGTCGGAAGTTGCCAAAAAATAGCCGCAAACTCGCCCAAAAAATCTGAAAATTCAGCGACCGTTTGTGAAAGAAATTTAAACTTTAGTGATCGTTTCTGCAAGTTTTAAACTTCAGTGACCGTTTGTCAAATTAACCCATTGTGGGTAGTATGATTGAATTTCAAACTTAAAAAAAAAAAAAAAAAAACTCCTCCCTCCAAAAATTAGTTCATACAAATCAAGCCAGGTCAATTCACGTGGACGACCCCGTTTTAACCAACTTGAGGCCTGCATTATAACCGAGGTCCGTACTCACAGGTCTATTCTCTATATGATGGTCATGTTTGATAATGTAATTACTTTATTTCGACCTCTCCATTCTGTTGTTTATTCGCATGCTTTTCTATCTAGAGCTAACTGTGAACTTATTGTAGATCAAAACTAAAGTGGAGAAGGTGGTAAGCAGAGGAATGACGCCTAGGTGATGTACTAGGCAGTTGAAGCCCAAACAGCTCGTCACGTTGAGGAGAAAAAGAGGTGGAAAGAAAAGGAAAAAGAGCTGGAAGATGAATTGGTAGATAAAGCCTATATGGAGGCCGATTTAAAGAGGAACTTTAGGCTACCAAAATTTTGGGGAAAA
>CAIGRN010116226.1:0-21196 GCA_903798345.1 Fraxinus anomala
TGAGAAACAATCAAAATTCACCAATTTTGTAGGTTGAGAAAGACATTTAAAATTACATTACACTGATTTTGAAATGATTTTTAAACTGTCCAAAGTTGATGCCCAAAAAAATTAACAAGTATCGATTTTCTCAATCTCTTATAAATAGTTCCATCCATAATGGTCAAAACCAATAAAAAATAAAAACCTCCCAAGCAAGCCCCAAAAAAAATTGAAGAAATATTCAATTATGTTGATGTCAAAAATTGTACCTTCAAATACCAACCAAGAACTAGAATAGCGCAAGCAATAATGGAATGAATGAATGCCACGTCAAGCCTCAAATTACCTAAAATTAGTGTTCTAAAAAGTTCGTATAGGCTCGAAACTCAAGCAAAACGTCATGTTTCATGCCGACGCTTTTTTTTTTTTCAATTTCTAAACGATTGAATTTTATCATTCCTCACTTTCGTTTCACTACGCGCTTTATTAGTTTTTTATTACTACTTTTCTTTTTTTAAAGTTTTTTATTCGATTTTAGCTTATTATTTTTTTTAATTTTTAAAAAAACTTTTCATTTGACTTTAATTTCAAGTTTTTAAAGATTTATCTGTACAAAAGTTAAAAATGACATTTTTTAAATAGTTAAATAAAATTTAGTGAGTGTTTATCTCACATTATTATAAAAAAAATTGAGTAATGAATAGTATTTTTTAGAGAATGTGTGGTTGAAATTTAAAATAACTTTATTGATTTGTATGTAGAATATTTATTGGGTGAATGTGTGGTGAAAAATCTTACTGTAGCAAACAATGTTTTGGAATAATGGGAGGCAAACGAGGCCTTTAAGTTATGGTGCTATCTACGTTATATAATTATGATCTTGAAACTCGTTGTTTTGTTGTAAATTCAAAAAGCATGTATGAAATTCCTATAAATCTATTAAGTAGGACATGTCTAGTTGAAAATTGAAAATATAAGAAATATTTTAATTTTTGTATTTCAGAAAACTTGAAAATTGTATAATCGACTAATGGTAGGAATTATTAAGTAAATATTGTATTTTATAATTTTAAATATTTGATATGTATTATTTTAATTATTAAATAATTTATAAGATGATTAAAAATTTTAAATAAGATAACGTTTTTTTACTTCTAAATCTCGTCTAGACTCGTTTAAGTTCGTAAAGTTTGAAACTTCGTCTTCACGCCTAGTCACGTCATGATTTTTAGCATCATCTGAATATTTATGCAAGTATAGTTCTCTCTCTCTCTCTCTCTGAGGTTAGGAATGTGATTATGATCAAGGGTGGATACGGGGATTGGATTGAGCGCAACCTAAATTTTTTAGAAATGTTTGCCAGAATCTTTACAAATGCACAATTGTCAAGTTTTTCATACGCGGTTGACAAAAAGAAAGAAAGAGAGAAAACTGTCAATCAAATGCTATCAACCTGCACATGTAACGATTTTGACAGAAGAACCATGTACAATAGTTTTTCCCAAATTTTTAATACATAACCCACGTCCAATATAGTTAGTCCTTGTGAAAAAAAATGTAATTCAAGTTCTATAATCTCTTTTTGTCTAAGGCATAAAGTGTTCAAAAAATAAAATAAAAATACAAAATTGTCTTTCTCAAGTATTGACGTGGACGATAGCCTTGCGGATCAGAATGTCATTGAGAGGTTATTGAAGATTTCTTCTAGCTGTTAAAGTTTGATGATTTTTGTTGACATCGATGATTTCGGCACAAGTGACATGGTCAATAGATCTCGATTTTACTCATGTTCACATAGCCTATCTCTTGCACATTTGGACAAATCGTTTGGAGCACTGACCTTTTCCAGTAGTGAGGAAGGCGATTGCAAGCACTCTGACTCAAGTCAATCATCCTGTGTAATACATTTGGATGTGGGATGTACGAGAAACGTGAGCCACAATAATATTCGGCACTGGAAGTTTATAAAGAGTAAGATAACAGCAATATTGCTATTGAAAGTGTAAAATTGCATTACCTTCAAAATAATATTAAATGTGAATTTTTATAGTATGAGAGGTGGAATTATTATCATTGGATGAAGAGACACGTGGCTTCATCTTGACGGACCGAGACGCCTTGTCATAGCATCATTCCATCAATCCTAGACTCAGGGACATTTGACGTTTTTGAAAAGAGTTACCCTATGGCCTAGACCTAGGCCTGACATGAAAAGAGTAAACCGACAAGTAAACTTGATAAAGTCACTGTTGCAAAAATGTTATATCAATCAATCACAGAAAATCTTGTATGTCTACAGAAGGTGCCTCATACGCCAGAGGCTATTCGCTTCGGTTTGGTGCTGCGGTGCATCGCATTGCCTCACCTTGTACATGGAGGTTCGGCCTTTACACGAGGATTTGATAGAATGCATCACTTCAACTATTGAGGGCCTCAAATAGGTCATTTAGGATACCGATGTGAAGTGTGGGTTTAGGTTCGCTTATTATGTGACTACTACGTGGTCATTTCTTGAAGCCTCGTCGGATGAGGTGTAACAATTTTGTTATAATTGAATTGGTTGGAATTGATTGAAATTGTTGTTTTTCAAGTTGTATTATGATACTCCAGCAAAAACTATAAGCATAAATCAGTTCATTGCTAATCTGACCTGATTGAAGTTCAAAGAAAAGAGTATAGATAAGACAAAACAAAACTAATGAAAATAATTGATCGTATGAGCATGGTCGACATTTGTAATTTTCATGATACTTCTTGTTCGTCATACGACTGGTAGTTTTTACCTTTCTTTGTCCTTTTTCGTTCGCATTACCTAACAATTATAGTATATTTTTGTCTACCTTTGGTTATGATTATCCAGTTGGTTTACATTAAAAGATTGATAATGGCATCTTGATAATTCTTTTTGCTTGCACAGTGTACAAGAAATGAAATTCATAATGACTTTTTTCTTATGATTCGTAGTCTTCAATTATTGCGTACGCCTACTTCAAGTTCAATATTTGATCTTTTGAAGAATCACAGGTTGTGATTTAAGTAGTGTTTAGGTATTTATATTGCACTCTTTTGTGCATTCTGTTGTCTTTCCATTTTGGCCTTTTGAAGTTAACGTGATGTGTGATATACGTAGAGTAAGATTCACAATGCCTGCTTTACGAAGTTGTCTTGATAAAAGAGCTTTGCTTTATTACCAGGGCCCATGTGGCCTTGGTAAAGCAGCAGCTCCCTGTCTCGTTAATAATGCTCCACATACAGGGCCGACATGGTCCCGTATGTGTAGCATCGTTGCTGCCTCATAAATCCTGATCATGACAACTTATTTGACTTGAAATTATTATTATCGTTATTTTTAGGAATAATTACAGCAGCAGTATCAAGTCTTTAATTTAGTAGCAGACTTTGCTCAATCCTTTCATTTATACCACCTACGGTACCAAACATTTTAAAAACTCGCAGCCAGAATTCAATTTAATAAAAACTGTTAGTTTGATCTTTAGTTGACTGAAAAATTGACATTGACTATAATTTTGACTAATTTTACAATGTTTAAAAATACAATTATAATATATTTATAATTAAATAAGAAAAATCAAACACACCACCATCCCCTTTCTTTCCCAAACCCCTTACCCTAAAACCACTAGCTGCTGCTGTTGGTGCAACCGTCACCACCACCTCACGTCGATGCCACCACTTTTTCCACCACCGCTCACTAATAGCACAAAACCCCTCCCAAAATCCCCCACTTGTGTCATTTCATCCTTCGGGGGTGCTACCACTCCATCCATCAAAATCTCTATAACCCCACAATATAAATATCACTCTCAATTTGTGCAAGTAAATGAGTTTAGCTTAAAAGAAACATTGGGCATTGGATTATGAATTTGGTGCCTATGAGTTCATTGTAACTCCATCTGGACTTGCTTATTGCGATAAAGTTGTTGGGTCTGAATCCGGCAAGCCCTTCTCCTCTTCTTCTTCAGTAAGTGGTCGTGTTACTAGGTCCTTGCGGTGGGACTGTGATGATGGTGTTAATGGGTTATTGTTGTGGTTGTAGCTGTGGCTGTGGCAATTGTATTTTAATTTCTTTCGTTGTGGATGGCGATTGATGGGTAAGATCTGGTGGAGATGGCAGTAGGTTTGTGTTCAATCTGATGTTTCAATGTAGCGGTCGAATCTGATGGATGGGACATGGTAGAGGTGCAGACAAGGGATAGTAGGCGATGGCCGGGAATTGGGTGGGTTCTGGCTTTTGGTATTTCATTGATTATTACATATGGACGTGGCAGTCGGGGTGACGGTGGTCGGTGGGGTGGGTCATGGGTGGCGATGGTCGGGAAATGCGTAGGTCCTAGTTTTGGTTTCGGGTTTGGGTTTGGGTTTGGGTAGGATGTGTATGTAGGGGGCGAGTGGAAAAGATGTAATTTTTTTTCTGGTTTTTTATTTTAATTATTTTATTTTTAATTGTTTTATTATATGAAATATAAATTTACCATTTTAACCTTGTAAAATTAGTCAAAATTATGATCGATGTCAATTATACGGTCAACCAATGTCAAACTAACAGTTTTTGTTAAATTGGACTCCGACTGCAATTTTTTTGAAATGTTTGGTACTTTGGGTGGCATAAATTAAATGTTTGGACAAAGTCTGTTACTAAATAAAAGGTTTGGTATCGCTGCTGCAATTATCTCTTATTTTTTATCTGAAAGATGTAAAGATTTCATTGTGTTGGTGGATGGATGGATGGATGGATGCAATCCTTGGTGTAAATTTCTTACACGTAAACAATAACTTCAAGCGGGCTCTAGCTTTGAAGAAGATTTTGGTGTTAGATACGGATTTAGAATTTCAATTAAGTAAATTGGAAAAATAAGTATTTATTTTATCCTTTCAATAATTGAGTTGAAGAAGAAAATAAAAGGAATGAATACATAAATATTCAAAGTGTGGTAACCTCTTATTCACCAATTTATTTCCTAGATCCACTAAAAATATAAGTATACTTGAAGAATATTTTATTGTGAGAATGTGTGGTTGAAAATGAATTTAAGAAGAAAAAAAAAGAGTGTTTGTTTTAATACTTGTCAAACATGGACTTAGTATTATTTTATTATCAACAAAATTATATTATATTTTAATACTTCAATTATCGATTGGGTCAACTAAACCATATTGTCCCTCTACGCATGCCCGAGTCAACAACCAAAACCTACACCCAATATACCAACTTGCTTAAATTAATGTAATACACTTGTCACGTTACATATTAGCAGTAGTAATTTACATAAAGGAAAAAAAACTCAAAATCTGTTCAATTATATGTGCTATATTTGATAAATGTTAAATACGATGGAAGAAGAAAAATAAATTAATTTTTTTATTTATTGTTTCGTACTCCAAACATGTGTTAGGTATTAGGATGTATAAAAACACAATTAATATTATTCTAGTCATAAACAAAGTGCTTAGCTGTGTACACTTGTAGTTATTAATGTCTATGACCATAACAGTAATTTTGTTTATTGTTTCTTATCGCAAAAACGGCGATCTTCAATAATTGATAATTATATTTTTTGATGCCAACTAGAAAGAGTAATGTTGTTTAGCCTCACAGGTGTTGCAATCTCAATTTAGGTAGCGTTCATGTGACATTTCCACATTTTATTTATCATATTATTTAGTACCACCTAGATCAACTAGAAATACAAGTTGCATGCAAATTTATCTGAGCCGGGCCCCATTTAAATAATAATAATTAAAAAAAACATTGTTCTCACCTGCAATGGTAAAATAATTCTCGCAAGTTACATTTTAATATTAAATAATTATTTATCCATGAAAGAAGATAAAATGACTACTAACTGGTGTCTAATATATATGAATAGAATATTTTACTATGTTCGATATCATGTAACATTAATAGATGTGTTCAAAATAACATTTTACGGGACCATTTGACGTACTTTTATTTATTACTTTTACTTTCTGTAGAAGCTCTTTTCTAGGATGAGATTATCTTATTGTTATTTGAAAACTAATTTTTAAAAGAACTTCATATTCAAGAAGCGCTTTTAAAAGGAAAACCAACATTCTCTAAAAACTCTTTTAACTAAAAAAACACACTTTTACAAAATTAACCAAACAGGTTCAAATACAACTTTTGAATCTCAAAAGCTCATTTCGACTTTTCAAAAGTCATGCCAAACTGACTCTACATATCCTATTAAATCAGGATTGGACAGTTCAACTCAATTTTACTAATCTATGTAATTCAACATCTCACACAGCTTGTGCCAGCTCAATGCAACAAGACAAGCATAAAACCCCAAAATTAAACCTTGGAGGATTTTGACGTCTGGAAAATAGTTTATGCTACTTCAATGTAGCGAAACAGGCATCGAAGTTCGAACCCCGTCCCTAACCCCAGAATCAAAACTATTTGCTGAGCTCCGGGGTGACCATTCAAGATTTATTAAAAATGTGCAGATAAAGACTTAGCAGAGTTGAGAAAATAATTATAGTCTATTAGCAAGAGCTTTACAAACCACCATAACACTAACAACCCATCAAGTGTGAAACTAGAATGTGGGGGAGGCTAGAAATATATTATTATGGCAATAACGAAGAACTAGATGCTGTTTTCCTCTAAACTGACTATGGTTTATCACCTCCATGACCTTCAGAGAATCTAGGTGTATGCTCTTTCGTATAAACTCGGTGTTTTCTCTCTCTTCCATACATTACCCAGAAGAGTAGCGAGAGCATAACTGCAGTAGCAACCATCACTAGCCCAACATAAATCCAACTGCTATATCGTCTCAGGCCTGGACAATATGTCCCGTGTATGTCCGTGAATGTTTGTCTCACAAAAGTGCAGTCTTGTAGATCAACGAGGAAAGGGCCATATCTATACAGACCATAGCTTACATTTACTCCAGCAACCATCTGACTGTAGAATGTTGGAGTCAGACGACCAGTAGTGACACAAATGCCATTTGGTGAAACGTCACATACATAGTTCTTCCACACCTGCATGTTGTAAAAATGAGTTAGCGCTATGGAATAAGCCTTAAACAATTATAGTGGTTAGTTGTCGATGTGAAAGCTGTCAATTTGCCACTGCAATTTTTTTCATTATAACGAATGATATTGCAAGGTTTGTTTCACGCACTTCTTCGTCTTGTCTACATATCAATGTAAAAGCCCACACACCCCCCAAAAAAATAAAATAAAATAAAAAATACTCTTCAAATCCTTTATATATGATAGAAATGCAGTAGGGTGACTTAATACACTCGACTGCCGGATATATAGGTCAATCCGCAGTCAAGGGGGAAAGTGTGCAGTACAAATTGGCTTTCTGCGGTCTAATGGCCTTTTCCACCCTTGGCAACCATGGACCTGTGTATTCTTTTAATGAAAGTCCGAAGCTTCAAATCTCTCTGTTCTGTTATTCACAGTAGACATCATGCAGACATCTTATTCTTCCACCTCCACAAAGAATGGGTAAACACATGATAAATAATGTAGTTTAAACATATTTACGCAGCCTAAGCCATAAAACTTGCTGGCACGGTTTGAATCTTCCATAATATATTCAACATTGAAAACTCCATTGATATGCACATTTCAACTAGTAAAAAGAATGAAGTGGTTCTATAATTCTAGATCTTAAACAGGGTTTCTATATGCCAAGTTCACAAGGAATGGTTAAATACCTGTGTTGCATTTTCCAAATCCACTTCACCGGGATTACATACTCGATCAGTCAGGTTGGGATTAAATGGATTGCAAAGGGATGGTAGAAGCGGGCCGGACTGATTGAAGTAGAGAGTTGGAACATTCGGGGGGAAATTGGTATTAGAGACATTATTAACAACGAAGTTCATTATATTAGCAAGTTGAGAAGTGACTTCCTTGCTTTTTGTTAATGTTTCTTGTGCAGTGGCATTGTCCACACACGGAAGTATATCATCAAGAGCTGTATGAGCCATTGGATTTTGGACCCATTGATCCATTGCTATACAAGTGTCTGCAGTCACGCTGATATGAAAATAAATCAGTCAGATTCAAGAAAATATATCTAAACCAATTCTAAATCAATGGAAAAAAATGCACTAAGCAGCTACTTATAAGAGGTAACTGCAAATTATTTTGAAACAAAGGTAAACATTAGTAAATAAATAGGTAAATGAAATAACAGCAATCATAACCACACACAAGAAAACATTTAACCCATGTTTGGCTACGGCGGATAATTTGTTTATATTCGATCAAACCACTTTTTATCCACATATTTAGTGGGTCCCACAAGTACTGCCCACTTATTCACCACTCATTTCTATTTATGTATAATTTAACCATTATAAACAACTCCCAGAAATGCTTTTAATATTTTACATCTGACGGCATCTTCTACAGATTAACCACAACTTTTTCCCCAAATACGCTGAAAAATCCTTTTAATCTGTTGTTGTAGAGACTCTGTTTGCATAGGTTACATAGAATGGGAGAAACAAAGAAGAAAGAGATGAGAATTAAAGATTTGGAAGAGAAATTGTAGGGCAAATAATTTCAATCACTCAATATTCAAATCAGTTATGTACATTATTCAGAAATTGCAATCCCATTTATACTTAAAAACTTCAAACTTCAATTGAAATGGCAAGTTATAAAACTAAAAATGGAAATTCTCACTTCAGACTAATTTGTGTCCTGCATGGGCTTGGGTTTTTACATTTTACTAGTAAGCAGCTGGCACAAAAAGAAAGTATAAAGAAAAAACATGGTTTCAGCTCATCTTTACAAAGAGTTCAACTTAAATAATCTGAGGAAAGCTAACATTATTCATTGCTTTCACAACAGCAACATTTTTCCTCATATGATACGAATAGTCAAAGCTATAGAGTAATTGTACTAGCAAAAGGAATACGGTAAGAAATGACAGTGTGAGCAATAGACGTGCATTCTTAGAATAGATCATACTTGTGGAGGAGAAGAAAAATGCCACACAATATAAAAGTTCCCGTGACAAGAATCCATCCCAAGATGACCAAGCTGCAACAAGAAAAGCACTCTTTTAGAATCACTAGAGGGAGAAATGAAGAAAATGTACAGGAATTCAATATATGTAAATAACTGTTTCACTTACACGTATACAAGAAATTGCATGCCAAAAATTGAAAACACTGAAAAAGTAATTCGAAAGACAAGGTCAGCCACAAGAAGATTGTAAACAAACTTAATTTTCTTCTCTCAGATTTAAATGACAAAAAATAGCCTTACGAAATCCAAGAAACGTCAAGATAAGCATAATGGCAGACAGAATGATTAGAGCCAATCTCCTGCAAGAGCCACAAACATTACATTAACAAACTAAATATCAAATCGGAATTCCATAACGCAACAAAGACATAATGTAAACAGTATGTGCAATCGACTTACACAGAGTCTATTATATTTTTTATGTCCTTCGAATTATCTTCTGTTTTAGTGGCAAGGGTACTAGCAGAAGAGTTTATCTTGGTCTGGATCCGATCGATATCAGATTGAACATTAGGGGGGAGAAACATTTGATCCACTCCGACCTTCTTAGCCGCAGAAAGATATTCAGATACATTCTTAAGTTTCTCGGATGTGGTATTTGCCTGATGTACAACATATTCCAAAGTGTTTTTTGTGCTGCTATGATATTTCCCCTGGCCAGTGTACAAAACAACACATCCGATGCTGAAAATGGAAGGCATCTAATTAGTTTGAGAACTGCAAAAGAATGCAACAAGAGAGGATGTGCACGTGTATGAGTCGCGACTCGCACTGTGTGCGCGCGCGCGTGAATAATTGCACGATTGGTCCCCAACCTATTGCCTGGTAGGAAGTTAGTCTCTACTCTCTAACATTCCATTATTTTTTGTACACTTATTGCACAATGATGGAAGTAGTTCAAATTTTCATTAAACAATCACATGGCCCTCATGGACACATGCCTCGCTTCAAATATATGGGCACGGAGCCATGTTGTGAAGCAAAACTTAATTTCATGACCTTACACATTCGACTGTTACTTCGCGATTTAACATAGGTTTGGATTTTTTTTTTGGTCGTAGAGGACTGGTTGTTCAACTATAATGAATGGTTGGGAACCAACTTAATCCTTTTTCAAGGTTAGGGACCAACTTGCTATTGAGGTAATATGTTGAGGACCAATAATGCAATTTTCCCTATATGCATATATAAGTGTCTGTTCTGTGTGGAGAGAGGAGTACATTGCAGCAATAGTGAAGAGTATGAGTAATATTAGAGAGAGAGCATAAGCAATTCGAGAATAGCCATAAGGTTCCTTTCGACAGCAGCAGTGGCGGAGACAGATGATTAATAAACATAACGCGAAGAGCAAAAACCAGGCTGCCGCAATAACAAAAAATGGAGCAGCAGTAAAAGCCACAGACTGCAAAAGAAATATATAGATAAATCGAATGGAAAGGAAGTTGGATATTAAAAGTATTGGCGAATGACATTAGAAGTAAAACATTAGACATTAAATGCAATTATAAAATAAAATTAGTAAACACTAACAAAGGAATCAATTCATACGGCAAACACCAAGTCATAGAAATCATGAAAATAGCAATTTCAACAGAGAGATAAAATCAAATTCTTCAAAATTTCAAAAATTGCTAGAACATATCTCTATTGTGAATAGGCCTTGCTCAATATTTTATTCCAAAATATTAAGACTTCCAGCAGAATTTCACCCCAAATTTGAAGCAAACTGAAATAATGTAATGTGCATACCTTATAAAAATCATTTTAATTGCTAATTTAGATTTCATTAAGATATTATAAGTTACAAATTACAATGACAGAAAAGTTTTGCTTTTATAAAGTATAAAAGCTAATAAAAGCTAAAGTTGCATAATATTTTATCAAGAATCTGTATTGTTTATATGATGACTCTATACCTTGTAAAGACTAAAGTTAAGAGAAAAAAATCAATTATATAATTAAGTCGCGACGAAAGACAGATAAGATAATGATCTTTGAAGACTTCCACATGATTTCTGACCAAGATTTGCCCAAACATCCTAAAATAATTGTATGTACATATATACAAACAATATTCTGGTTTTCAGAGCATCGGCAATCGGAATAAGCATAAACTAAATTAGTCCTAAAATAATCCCAAAGATTCTTTCTTTCTCCTGGAATTTACTCAAAAATTCAAAATTAACTACAAATTTTGTATTTTACAAATAAAAGATGAAATCTTTGAAGAACTTACAGCCCAGTAATGGCGTTCACTAATATTCCAGCCTCCTCTATATTTCTCGAAATTATTTAGAGGATCTTTTCTGTACGTCCTCTTTGCAGCCAACACGAGAGTTGAATTCAATGGAGCCTCATCAGATTCAGCAAGAAATCTTTCAGTTCTCCCCCAAGAAAACGCCATCCCACTATTTCTCTCACCATATTTCCCTAAAAAATCCCAGAAAATCATTAACAATAAAAATTAAAACCACTTTAAACATATAGCACATATATATTTCAAAGTGTAGTACCTGAAGTAGCGGGAAGAAAAGCCTGTTCTCCAAATCCAAGTGAAATGAACGGATTGCAAGAAAAAAATAGAAATGCAGTTACAAGACAAAATAGCAGTGATTTGAAGCACGACATTGTTTGAATACCACACGGGTCTGTTACTTGAAAATAGGTTCAAATTCTTGACATAAATTTCTGCAGATTCTTGAAAATATGGTATGGCCTTCAAATAATATTTTTGTCAGTATTCCTGCACATAGACGCGGAAATAAAGCAGCAGTTTAATAGAGATAGGGAGAAAACAAATGGGGATTTTTTGTGCTGATAGCAAATGGAGGTGTGTCCGGGACGCTTTATATTTTTGGGGAGTAACTCGATAATTACATGTTACTAACTGAACTTCTGACCATAACCATGTGATGAAGGAAAATTGTGGTGTTTTTGGGACGGTTGATTCCATGTTTTTCAAAATACAATTTTTTAAATTTTCTTTTTAATCACATATTTTTTTTAAATAATATTACACTCAAATTTAAAAAAAAAAATCATTTTTAACTACACATTCTCCATCAATTTGCTATTCTAAAATACAATCTTAACAAATAATGGGACTCAAACATCCCCTTTATTAGTAGTAATAGAGAAAATTGCATTATTGGTCATCCACTTATTATTTCAGTAGCAAGTTGGTTCTTATCCTTTATATATTAGCAAGTAAATCCTTTTTCCTGATATATTTGCATAATTTATTTTTAATAATGAAAACCGTCCAATTTTCTACTTAAATTGTCATTTGATACTCTTGAAAATAAGTATCACTTCAAATTATTTAGCACGCGCCTAAGCTAAAAGGCAAACTTGACTTGACAAAATTATATCGATCTTGAAAATAAGTATCACTTTAAATTATTGAGCACGTGTCTAAGTTAAAAGGCAAACTTGACTTGACAAAATTATATCGATAAGGACCATTGTATAATTGGATGGTTTTCTTGAATGAGAATTGATAGTGCGACTATCATGAAAAGTTGAGTATCAATTTGCTACAAAAATATTGGGTTTGGGACTAATAGTACAACTTTTCCATATTTAGTAATAATGGTGGTGGAGAATTTATTTCATTGAAATTATTCAGAATACAATTAATTGAGTTTGACTTGCGCCATATATAAGTAATTAGTGTGATTTGAGTGGATAATTAAGGGCTAAAATTGGTGTGAATCAAATTGATTTATATTCATAATTTCATCTTTAGCGTGCATTTTTTTTTTTCCCTTGAAGTTTCTATGTACTTTTAAGTTCTTGAAGTAGAAACGTTCTCGTGTGAACTTTATATTTTTTTTTATAGATTAAGCTGTTTGACACTTATTTCTTAAAATTCATTTTTCATCGCACATTTTTGGGATTCAAAATATATCAACCACGCATGTCATCAAATTATATCAAAATCTAAAAAAATTCTAAACCGAAAATTGGGCTAAATTTTCTTCATGGCTACATTTAGTGATTAATCTTGCTTATTAGGAATTCTTATTCAATTTTTTGAGATGCACGAGTTCTTAACTTTCACAATTGACCACATAAATTCCTACTTGGAAAGAAAAATGTTAAGTCGCACTTACGAAGCGTATATTTGGCAAGTGTTTAAGAAGCGATTTTAACTCGCCAAACATGACCACAAAATTTTTGGTGTTCTTGGTAATCAGTGATGGTGGATTATTTGGTTGAAATTATTTGAAACTACAATCAGTTTTGTTTTGACTTCTACCATAGAACTAATTGGTGGGATTTGGTAGGGATTGGAGTGATTGAGGTCTAAAATTAGTCTTATATCAAATTAGCTTCTAATTATCGTTTCATTTTTTGAGAAATTTATGGACTTAATTGATAAGATATTTATTTATGTAGCACTGAGCAAGGCAAAGATATTGAATATAAGTTTAATTTTTTTTATTATAGCTTAAATAATAATTAAATGTAATTTCAACCTTGAAAAGGCGTAGTAAATGTTGAGTTACACGTGACACGTCGATACAATAATTAATTTAATTGTAGTTTTGTCGTAAAGGTTCAGTAATACATATTTGATTTAACAAGAAGACAAGCAAGAAAGTGTGTAGATTTTTGTAGTTTGCTTTAAGTCGTGGGCAAGTGGAGAATGTTCCTGTAACTAAAATAGCATTGCTCAAGGAGGGACAATTACCTTAAACGTGTCGGCTTGAATCATGGGGGTGTATTTTTGGCTCCTTCAAAAGTGGCCCCAACAACATTATTTTTCCTCTATATCATACTTGACAAAACAATATCCATTATCCACTTTTTTTTTTCTCCCTCGTGAAAATTTTGAAGTCTATATTTTCGGAACTGTCCAACCTATCAAGAGTGTTGGCCTCGTATTGGCCTATACAATTCTAGTTGTATTAAGACGTGCCTATACACCTACATAAAAGTTATATTAATCCAAGAATATGTTCGAAATGAGAGTTGACCCAACGACATGAGTTTCAGATGAAGTCTCGTGCTTGATTATGGAGTGATATAAAATATATTGCAATCGTGTTATGAGCTATGTATTTTAAATAAAATAATGACAATTTGTGTCACCTTGAATCTTGATTGTTATCAAGGACAAGAAGTTATATTTCATTTATCTTTGTCGTCTCAGCTTCATCTTGAAATACTATCTATGCAAACACAACTTAGTCATCGACTGGTTCAATCATTGTCTACTCATTCAAATCCTATCAGCGTCTAATCTCTTTCAAGGTGCTATTAGTCAACTAAAGTTACCAATATTTTTTCAATTCGTGTCACACAAATATTTATTTTATTTAGAAGAGATATATAGTATTAAGTTCATGAATTATTTATTTAAAAAGACTATCATTCTTGGAAAAATACTTGATATTAAATTAAATTCAACAATCGTCACTCAACTGCATACTTAGTTTCAATCAAGTCATCCAATAACTTTATTTAACGTAATCAAATTGGGTGGTCAATGTGACAGTAAAAATGAGGTTGGGTGATCATGGTAAAACAGAATTAAATTGGGTGATCAATATGACGCTAAATATAAAGTTTGGTGACTATTGATGGATTTAATCCTATATTCAACCGTTTTGTATACATGTATTGATCTCTGTCTCTCTCACATTGACTCACAGCTCATATTAATGATAACTTATATATATGTTTATTTGTTTTGACAATACAAATGTGTGGATCCAAAAAGTTTGTGATAACTGCACTTCTGAGGTGGCGAGGTTTCGTTCCCTTATGCTTTAAATTGTCAGAGTAATAGTAAATCGGCAACTAATACTTATAAAAATAAACACGAAGGCACTAACCTGTTGAATATTGGCATTGACAAGTATCATCGACGTATAGTGGTTAGAAAACAAGTTGCGAATTAGATTAGATATAAAGTCAGCTACACATGTAGCATCATCATTGGCTTTATGCCTACACGTCGAGATTATGCGTGTAATGCATTTAAATAGGTGCATATAGTTCGTGGATCTTATGCAATTTACTCTATGAGCGTGTTTACGGTCTTTTATGCTTAAAATAAGTACAAAATGTGTAGCTTCTTTTAATATAGACCAACCTCACTCCAAAACAATTCACGCATTTGAAGCTTATTTTTTTTTTATCATAAGTCGTCTCAAGACCCAAAAATGCTCTATATCATCCAAAATCGAGTTCGAGAACACCACGCCCACTTCCTTGATTCATCCGATTTCAACAAATCAAGTTCGGGAATCTATAAACATTTTCATTTTCTTAGCATTTAAATATAATTTCAAGATGACAACTCAACAAATGTATTTCGAAATTAAAATAAAAAAAATATTGATCGAAGGCCAAGGTCCAGAAATTAAAACTTTATCGTCAAAATAGGACAGAGCATCACTAATCTCGCACCATGTGATGTCAAAAATAGCCATTAGGTTCGCGAGTATCTATCACAGTCACACAACAATTTAAAAGATAAACAACAACTCGTGCCGTACAGATATATTATGAGGAGTTCACAGTATTTATTGGAAGAAGCTGTTGAAAGGGGAAATTTACATTAATTACAGTCGGATTTTGACAAATGGGGAAAGAAGCATTTTCAAAAGGTTAATTAGACAAATAAATATCTAAAGTCGCGATTTTATATAATTTTGTGCTCATTAAGGACAAAAAAAAAATACAAAAAAACCTTATTCTCTTATTTATACTCTTTTATACGAATTTCATAGAGCTAAATTATGAAGGGAAGTAATTAATTTAAAATTTGGTTTATTTATTATTTGGTAATATTTTCTAAAACCATCGCGACATTTACATGATATCAGTGGATATGTTTAATTTAATATTTTATTGTTTACTAATTTATGTTATTTTGAATTAATTAGTCTCTTGTCAATTTATGCTTTTGAGTTTTTAATTTGATTAAGAGTTTTGATAAGGAGTTTATTCAAAATAACTTGTTTTTGTTTTAAAAATATAGCTAGGAGTTTTCTATAAATAATATGTTATGGTTGTTGATTTTGAATATTGACTAAAAATTTGGGGATTTTTCTTCAATTATCTACTCGAGTGATTAATTCGTGTGCCAATTTTCTTTTATAGTCCCGTATTTGTTATTGTTTATACTTTCACATGCATAAGTTGATATCAAAGTCTAGTTTGTGCTTTAGACAAATGGATCGAAAAGGACAAGTTAGACGTAATGGTGCCAATGTTGATAATAGTGGACCATAGAGATAAACTAATAAAAATTACCCAACATCTTGAACTGACAAAAAACGTGGCTAGATTGGTTACCCTACTACAACAGGTGGTGGATGATCTTGATGGCAATGGGAGAGAGGCACGAGGTGGTGGGTGCAACACGTGTTGCGTCTAGACAAGGTTGTTGCGATGGTAGAGTTCGCCACGAGCTTGACCATGAGTAAGGCTACAAATGGAAAACTCGAGAATGGAGAGTGTTTCGGCGGCCGAGGACCGACATTGGTTATGAATTGACGAGCAATCTCCACGAGAGACAATTATTTAGATTGTACGGATGTTGAGATGGACTCTCAACACATTTGTCAATTGAGAAAGAATCCGATCACGAGATTCTCGATGAGAAGTTTGAGAAATTCGATATTGATCAACATACTAACTTTGGAAATCACTTCTCAATACCACTCAATGAACATCACGAAATCATGGCAGTTGAAAATTTTGGAACTACGATAATGCAAATGAAATATTTTGCACAATTAATGGTTGGCTTGCAGTTGAAGGTTAGATGATTGAACAAGCCTTAGGATCAAATACACTTCTTGAAGCATTTGAAAATTTCAAAATTGTGAATGTTTGGATGAATTTGTAAGGAAACGATGGGATATAAATAAAATAAATTCTATTAGTTGCTCAAATTTTTCAAGATTTTAAAAATCAAGATATATGAAGTGATGTTTATGTCATCGACGTATTGATCGAATCACGGCCCTTACGAGGTGTTGGATCGACAACAAAAGATTCGAGGGTGAATTTCTCCACTACTCTCAACAACAAAATGAGAAATTTGACCCTTTTTTTAAAATAGTGGGGCCCACTCACTCACAAAATGGTCAACTATTGCGGCTAGGCACTATTCCAACGGTAAAAATTCTCATTTTTTTGGGTGAAAGTAGTGGAAACAAACAGAGGCTAACTTCGTCAAATCTTTCTCCCCCGTCTCTTGCACTCATTCTCTCACGTCCAGTCGTTGACTTGATCGTTAAAGTGCAAACGATCGATATAACTTTTTTCTAGAGCAAGTGACCTTTACACCCTAACGGGTGTTCCAGTGCCATGTGATGCCTACTTAGAGAAAAGGTGGTCGGGATTTTATTGGTTATACGTCGCGCAAAAATTGAGATTGACAAAATTCATCAAAATTGTTCCACAAAAAAGCTCTTCAGTCCAAGAAATCTGTGCTCCTTTTCCAGATTTGAGACTGGCCAATCTTCCTTCAACTCCCAAACTACTTCGTCTTTCTCCGGTGTATCCCAATCTGGCATCATCATATTAGAATGACTACTAGCACTCTACCTTTTTTTTTTGGTGACTCGGATGTTCGAGATTCGCTCGACTAATTCTAAGGGATGACGACCTACTCCCGTGGTTCACAACACTATACCTTCTTTGTCCTCTTACTAGTGGTTGAATCTCTATCAAAGTTTACTTCGAACTAAAACAAGCATTCTTTTAGCCTTCGTCGAGTGATTTGAAATCTCCACGCATGAGCGTGGATCATCCTCCAAACCAGGCGTCAATGTTTTTTTTTTTTTTACTTTAAAAAATCATGTAGAATGAACTCTTGGACCGTAGAGGAAACTTATTGGAGACTATTTTTGTAATTAAGCTTATGTTTAAATGAGAGTTCAACAACTAGCCCTTGTTTGACAATCATTAAGCCCACGTTTGATGTTTATTATTTGGCAAAAGCAAAGTATTGAATAGTGATTTTTGGAGAATGTATGGTTAAAAAGTAGGAAAATTTTTTAGATTTATGTACACAATATTTTATTATGTGAACATATAGTTGAAAATGAGCATGTAAAATAAAAAAATTTAAAATAATGGTTGTCAAACAAGTGTTAAAATAATTTTTTTTTCTCAAACTCATTTTCAACTACACATTATCCAAATAAAATAGTCTATACACAAACCCAAACTTTTTTCTCTATTTTTAACTACACATTTTCTAAAAAATCACTATTTCAAAACTCACATTTTTCAAAAAAATCATTTTAATGGTTGTCAAACAAGAGCTTAATTTTAATTACACATTTCATGAAATTTACAATTTTTCAATCACACATTTCAATAAATTTTATCAAAATTCGCTAAAATATATACCAATTGTCTGGTAGGGATTAAAATTAGATTTTTGGTAAATTTTGATAAAAGTTGATGGAATGTATGATTGAAAATTTGTAAACTCTAAGAAATATGTGATTGAAATTAATTGTTGACTTTAACCTATGATGCATTTTATTGTCAATATTTTTTATAGAAAATGTTTTTGTCCTCCCAAATTCCTAGTTTTGTGTTGTTTAAGGAGAGTAAGATTTTATTTTTCTGGGAATTCATTCTCCATTTTTCTCTCTTATCTATTCACTCTCTCATCTACCATCAATAAAAAATGGATAAGTATAATATTTTCTAAGTTGAAAACTAAATCAATCAAATACATTTAATTAATAATTTACATACAAATAATTCTAATAAATTAAATTGTTTAAAAATTATTTTCTTTCCATGCATGCTCGCAATCAAACGTACCCTTAAATTAAAATTTAGATGTTAATTTTTACCAGGGCTATAATTTTTAATCTAAATCGAATATAGGCTAAATGTGTAATTAATACACATTAAAGTTGCATAAATTTGAAGTCTTTTTAATTTGCTGCCCCCATAGACAACAATCCACGTGATCCATTGAAGATGTTAGAGTGTCCACAACACAAGGCAGATTAGATGGATAGGGCCAAGGAGTGAGAGACAGGCCCAAGCCCAATTCCAGATATACAAAGCAACTAAGAGGATAAGCCCCTGTTTGACACTCATTTTGGGTGAATTTTTTTTTTTAGAATGGTGATTGATGGAAGATTGTGTGGTTAAAAAGTAAGGAGAATTTTTGAATTTATGTGTAATATTATTTTATTGATAGAATGTGTGGTTGAAATGAAGAATGCGAAATAAAATGCGAAAAAAAATGGGTTTCAAACATAGGCTAATTGTTACTAGTTTAGCAGTTATAATTAAAAAACATATTTTTTATTTATACATTTCCTAAAAGTCGTAACTTTATTATCCACACATTTCGTAAAAATATTTTTTCCGATTTAAATAATTGATATCAAATTGAAAGTAATTCAATAGCCATGGAGATTCTTTAGAAAAACTTGTCTAAAAGGCAGCATGTAACTTCGTATTTCTTTCTTTACTTGTTTTCTAAAAAACGTGTGATGTATTATATTTGGAGGATTACTCTTTCAATTATAAAAGGACACATAAGAAAATAAAATCTCTTTCAAAATCAGTCTTAAAACTCTAAAAGATATTATTTTTTTTTTCCACACAATCTAAGCCTCATATTTTTGACAATAGAAAAATCAACGATAATTATAATTATGAAAGTAATAATTTTTTTACTAATAATATCCTAATTAATGCCTCGTTTGTAAATTAATTAATTTTTTAACACCAAAAAATTTTCTTTTCCTAAACAAACTGTAACTGGTACCCAAAACATATTCAGATCCACTGGACCATAATTAAATTCCCCATATTTCTCACACACACGAATTCAGTGGAGTACAAAAGAAGAAATTAAAGGTATTGGCCTGTTTGATAGGCCATTATTTTTCATGATAAGTGGAAAATAAATTTTAACTTCCACTTTTACCTTGTTCGATAACTTTATTTTCCACATGCTCACCAATTCCTTGGTTTTCTGGAAAACTAATTCTCACAATTTTGGTGGGAATTGATTTTCCAGATTTTTTTTTTGGCAATTGGAAAAAATTATAGATGTAATAGTAAAAAAAAAATCACTTTTATTGACAATTTTCATGCAAAACAAAGTCAAACGAAAGATGCAAAATTATACCAATCAAACATAATTAATTACAATTCTCAGTAAAAGAATTTCTAAACAATTCAATTACCTAAAATTCATTTTCTTTGCACTCATTTTCCACATTTGTAATCAAACGGACCCTAAATTATTAGGGATAAAAATTAGAAGACCAAATAGCTAAAAAAATTAAAAATTTTCACCACAAGTATTTTAACTTTTTCATAAAATATCCGTTTGCTTAGCTCAACTTGTCTAACTCTCTGTTAAAAGATAAAATTCCACAATGAATAAAGATAAAAAAATATAGATCAATTGGACCACTTTTTTTTAATAAGATTAACATTTTAAGATGAAACCACAAAGCCTCAATATAGTATCATAGCTCATTGTACTCTAATGAACAATTCGATTCAATTGAAACTAAAAAGAATTGAGTACACGAATTTCAAAATTGATTTGCATAGAGTATTGACATTTCCAAATCGTGCAACTTGTTTGATTTTTTCTAACCCGCACACATTCTCCAACTCAAACCTAAATCATTGAGCGAAAGTGAAAAATATATTTTTAACAAAGGTGAAATAACATTTTAATTTCTTACCTAAATTACTAGTAAAATATTTTAAAAGTCATTAGGTTAGTAAAATTATGTGCGTGAAATTTTGAAAGTGAAGGAAGAGTGTAATACGGAAAAAAGAAAGAGGAAAGAAAAATCAAGACATTAGCACACAAACCCTCTTACATCTCTCATCTCCTGCTGACGCTCTCATCGTCGCCGGGCATTTTCTTCGATAAATCACTGTCTCGATCGAACCCTCCAAGGTCTCTTTAATTGCTTTGNGAAAAATATATTTTTAACAAAGGTGAAATAACATTTTAATTTCTTACCTAAATTACTAGTAAAATATTTTAAAAGTCATTAGGTTAGTAAAATTATGTGCGTGAAATTTTGAAAGTGAAGGAAGAGTGTAATACGGAAAAAAGAAAGAGGAAAGAAAAATCAAGACATTAGCACACAAACCCTCTTACATCTCTCATCTCCTGCTGACGCTCTCATCG
>CAIGRN010116238.1:0-17305 GCA_903798345.1 Fraxinus anomala
ACGCTTTATTGGGTTTTAAAGAAATTTATTGGGCCGTGGAAGTCACATTTCACATATGGTGATTTTGGCGGTCGGTAGTTTTGTTGAGTTGTAATTTGTTTAACATTTGTAAATTGCCATGTGGAGTTTCTATGCGAATATTAGCAATGAATGGAATGAAATATGACGGATAATGGATGGAGTGCAACATTTACAAAGATGAGTGATCATTGTGAAGCATTTTGAAATTCGATGAGTAAATTGTTACCAAATGTAAGTTAGATGAGTAATGAAAGAATGATTTGGTTGAGTTGTAATTTTTTTAACGAACTTAACTTGTCATGTCAGTGAGTAAGGTAACGAATTTTTTTAGGGTGATGGATGGAGTGCAAATGAACAAAGTTCAGTGAGCACTGTGAAAATACTTTGAAATTTAATGAGTAAATCGTGATCATGATATAAGTTGGATGATTATTGAAAGAATTAACTTCGTATTATGAAACTACTTATATAAAAACAAAATTAAACATACTAATTGATTTTTTTTTTACTTCTAATTTACTCGTCTGTAAATTATTACTCATAAGTGATTTTTATTAGTAATTTTACTCGTGTATAAATTTTTAACTTAAAAGTCTATATTATAAACTACTTATGTATCTGTGAATTTTTTTAATTTGTATGTAATTTTTTACTTATACGTAAATTTTTAGTTATTAGTGAATTTTGCATTGATAAGCGCTCTTTCTACATATAAGTGATTTTTTTTTTTACTTATAAGTGAATTTTTGTAGTTACAAGTATTTTTTGTTACTAAAAGAAGAATGCCTTAGTTTTAAGTAGTATTTTACTTAAAAGCAATAAAACTAAATTTTTATCTTATAAGTTACTTTTTAAGTTACAAGTATTTTTTTTAATTTTTTTAAATGAAACTTTTAGTTAAACATTGTGTTTTTTTACTTATAATAACAACTTTTATAGCCCATGTTTGATTTAGCGCAAAAAACAAAAAAAGTAATGATATTTAGCGTCACTAGTGTTACAACACCAGTCTAAGTATTAATAAGTATCATTAAATGAATGATACAATTAAATGAATCATATAATTTCACTTATCACATAATGCCACATGATAACACCACTGATACTAAATAACATTATTAGAAAAATGATAAAAATTTATGTCAAAGTAAACAATTAATTTTAACCATACATTTCATTGGATCCACAAATTTTATCCTTTCAATCATTAACTTTATCAAAATTACTAAAACATTGATTTTTATCATAACAAAGAGGGCTTAGACATAAGGGAATTTTTGTTTTATGAGTTTTTTTTTTATTAATAGTAAATTTTTTAGTCATAAGTATTTCTTTTACTTATAAAGTATTAGTTTAGGTATAAATTAATTTTTCTCGTGATTTTTCCTTGTAAGTAACTTTTTATGGGTAGAAGTAACTTATTATTCCTAACAAAATTTTCCATTTAAATGTGATATATTTTTTTACTTATAAGCAATATTTTTGTGTAGAAGTACATTTTTGTTTAATAAGTCAGTTTGTACTATGATTAGTTTTTTATAAGTAGTATTTCTAAACTTTTTATATTTTTTCCTTATAAGTAGATTCATGCAATGTTTTCTTGATTATAAATCGCTTACATGTAACAACTAACCTTGTTGGATGGGTTAGAAACTTAGAACATGTATGGCAAACTTTACATTATAATTCAAACTAGTCATACACTTTTTACATAATATATGGGTACTTTTCAAATTAGTCAAGTCAACATGACCATTTTCCACTTTG
Source organism: Fraxinus anomala (assembly GCA_903798345.1). Lineage (NCBI taxonomy): Eukaryota > Viridiplantae > Streptophyta > Magnoliopsida > Lamiales > Oleaceae > Fraxinus > Fraxinus anomala. The sequence continues at coordinate 1,789 of CAIGRN010116238.1, forward strand.
ATAAAAAAAATTAACTATTCACCACAATGGCATTTCAATGCATAAAAGAAAAAATTATCCTTAAATATATTATACAATTACAAAAACATGGTATTATTTAAAAGACAATAATACCAATTTTAAGTTATAAAGAATTCCAAACACTTTTCACTTAAAATTTCAAAACAAAATCACTTTCTTTATCTGTTTACTTCAACACAGATAAAAACTGTTTCATTTTTCATATACTTCAAAAATGAAATCTAATAAATTTATCAAACGCTCAATAAGAAAATATTGTTTGTACCTATCACTCGGAATCGGTAAGTATATTTACATATTTTCAATTTGGCTTTCGTTAAATTAGTACATTGTTTTAATCTTTAAATCTTATTTCGACAAGGCAGATAAAAAATTTATGATCTTAAATGAATCTATAACAAAAATGAGAAAAAAAATCATCTGCATTTTATTTCAGACTGAAATACAAATTCATCTAGGCCGCTAGCTGGAAACAACTTTTTTACTCCTTTTTCCCCCTAATTATAATTTTTTTTTTAAAAATTATGTTTTATAATGCAGATATGGGATTGGCTGCAATCCCGGTTTGTTACTTTGGTGAATTTGAAATGGCTAAAAATGATCGATAGGTCTGGAAATGGACAAGTGAAAGACATGGTGTGATTGCAACTATGATGACATCGAGTACATTATATGCACAAATGTACCATGATATACAGAATAAGCTCAACGTCGATCTCTCTGAGTCAACATGGAATTGGGATTTCTATTCAACAACGAGCATACATCCATTTCAATTTCACCTGTAAAGGTTACCTCTGAAGATGAAATCAAGGTTTTAATTGAATTGAACCAAAATCGCACGACTCCTATTTGCATAACTTTAGCGAAGAAAAATGTCCCCGAGAGTGAACACGAAGATCCTGATGGAGGAGATCATAATGTGAATGATTTTGGAGACACATTGGAGATAGCTCATGAAGATGATGTAGTTATTCTTGATACAATTGTTCATTACCATGATCTCACTATTACGCACATAATTCTCTCGATAGTTCAATACAACGAATTGGCCAGATATTACTATAACATGGGGAAAACTAATCCTGGATTGACATTTTTTATTGAGACGGAGGGCGAGAATTGCTTCAAGTATTTCTTCATGGCCCTTGAACAATGCATTCGAGGATTTTGAAACTCGATGCGACCCATAATTTAGTTGATGGTACAACCTTTAAGGCTAGATACGAAGGCAAATTGATTATTGCAACATTTCAAGATCCCTACATCCACAAATTGATTATTGCAACATTCGGCATAGTCGATGGAGAGAATGATCTAGCAATGAGTTGGTTCTTAACGAAGTTAAGGGAAGTAATTGGGGACATTGAGAACATTGCATTTGTAACTGCTTGGGGACAATCAATAATAAATAGTATAGCCGAAATCCTTCTCGAGGCACATCACGGTTATCGTATGTATCATATACAAGGCAACCTCAAAACTAAGTATCGGGGGTAGTGGCATCATTGCATTGTTTAAGATAGTTACAGAGACTTACGGTTTTGAAGAGTTAGAAAAGTTTATGGTCGAAATAGAAAGTAAATCACATGTTACACGAGATTATCTAATAGAGATGGGGATCTAACATTGGGCACGATCATATTTTTTAGGACGTCGATACAACATGATGACGTTGAACAATGTGGAGTCGTTCAATGCATTATTCAATAAAGATCGAGAGTTACCAATTATGGCAATGATTGAGCAAATTCGTAACAAGTTGTAGAAGTAGTTTCATGACTGACGTGGGGAATCACAGAGTTGCACAAGTGTGCTAACTCTGGCTCAGGAAGATAAACTATTCAAGACTCTAGAGATTGTGAGAAAGGTATGGGTGGAACCATTGGATCAGTTTCGCTTTTTCGTAAGATCCATGTACGCATGTAGTGGCAGTGGCTATGCATAGAGGATTTCCACCACACACCTTATGCAGTTATTATTACATGGCTGATACTTGGAGAGTAGTTTATGCTGAAACAATATTTCCTCTGCCAAATGAAACGAAGTGGGGAATTCCTGACCATATTCTCCTATTTAATAATTTGTTGCCATCCGAAGTCGGACCACGTACTCCTGGACATAACGTACGTCTAGAATACCGTCCACCAGATAATTTTCCCAATCTCGTAAGTGCGGTAGATGCGGCGCAACAAGGCATACTCGTCGATTTTGTACAAGTCAGATTCTTCTACATAACAATTCAATGGATATGTAAACTCTATATCATTGATTATAATTTGTATGTTGCATAATTATTGTACGAAATAGAAAGTAAATCACATGCTACACGAGATTATCTAATAGAGATGGGGATCTAACATTGGGCACGATCATATTTTCCAGGACGTCGATACAACATGATGACGTTGAACAATGTGGAGTCGTTCAATACGTTATTCAAGAAAGATCGAGAGTTACCAATTATGGCAATGATTGAGCAAATTCGTAACAAGTTGTAAAAGTAGTTTCATGACTGACGTGGGGAATCACAGAGTTGCACAAGTGTGCTAACTCTGGCTCAGGAAGATAAACTATTCAAGACTCTAGAGATTGTGAGAAAGGTATGGGTGGAACCATTGGATCAGATTCGCTTTTTCGTGAGATCCATGTACGCATGCAGTGGTAGTAGCTACGCATAGAGGATTTCCACCACACACCTTATGCAGTTATTATTACATGGCTGATACTTGGAGAGCAGTTTATGTTGAAACAATATTTCATCTGCCAAATGAAACGAAGTGGGGAATTCCTGACCATATTCTCCTATTTAATAATTTGTTGCCGCCCGAAGTATGACCACGTACTCCTGGACATAACGTACGTCTAGAATACCATCCACTAGATAATTTTCCCAATCTCGTAAGTGCGATAGATGCGGCGCAACAGGGCATACTCGTCGATTTTGTACAAGTTAGATTCTTCTACATAACAATTCAATGGATATGTAAACTCTATATCATTGATTATAATTTGTATGTTGCATAATTATTGTCATCGTTAAATACTCAATTAAATATTACAGTTACATTTACTTACAATCGCTTATACAGTCAAATATGCTCAGAATTAACAACTTAGATATTTATTGTTCACCCAAAAGGAAATAGAACAAGACAAAATGAGTGAAAAAAATGACCAAAAGTGTACAAATTTGCGAACTTGAGACCAAAATGCATAAGTTTTGAAAGTTAAGGAACCTTGGATGCAATTTATGAAGGACTTTATTGAAATGAAAGTCAAAATTTGAGGACAAATTGTACAAAATCATAATTGAGGGACCTAGGGCGCAAATATTAGAGGACCTAAATTGCAATTTTTTTCTTTTTCTTTCCTTTCATTTTCTTTTCTTTTCTTTTCCCTCCATTTTACATGAGTTTTACAATATTTACAATTATTTAATAAATAAATGAAAAATTAAATATACAATATTTATATGAATTTTGCAATATTTACAATTATTTCATAGATAAATGAAAAATTAAATATACAATATTTATATGAATTTTGCAATATTTACAATTATTTCATAGATAAATGAACAATTAAATATACAATGTTTAAAATTTATTCCTCCAATTTTGTATCCATAATTGGTTGATTCCATCAACATTATATTCTATACTCAAAAATTCAATGTATTTTATTGTAAACATGCCGCAATCACCCTTATAATTGAATAATAACGTGTTAGTTCGATACCGTGTAGCTAAAAATTAAGTTTTCAAGTTAAAACAAATTATAAATACTTACGATCTTAAGTGTTTCGCCGTCATCGTGTCTCACACGATTGCTAATCTGTCATTCACAATCACACTCGCTCAGGCAGCCATCAATGGAACGATCATAGCCACTGGATCCAACTTAAGCTCGAGCTGGCCCTGTGTTAGACGGGAATGGTTGGAGTCGTACACATATATAGTGGAATCAGCAAAGACGATCTTTCACGGCAATACGATGATGATTCGCAATCACTGAAATTTATATATGCGTACAACCCTCCCATGACATTTCCCCGACATTTGGCCACATCCCTATGACCTACTCGACCATATGTTCGGGTAATGTATACTTATTACCCATAAGTTGAAATGACTGATACTAAATGGTAATGACACGTGTGAACTCGGTGTTCAATATGAGTCGGCCAAGAATGTCAAATGATTTTGGATATCTTTGAGCCCAATCGCGCAATAAGTCCATAACCAAGTCGATATGCTATATCAGGAAACACCAATAAAAAAATAGACAAGTTATTTCATGTAATAAACAAAAAATTATGTATACATAATAAACACAACAAGTCCATAGGCAGGTCGATGTGCTACATCAGGAAATGCCAATAAAAAAAATAGAAGGAGTTATTTCATTTAATAATCAAAAAATTATGTATACATAATAAATAACAATATAACTATTTCACTTACATCGTCGGCGATCTAAGTTCCCACAGTGGTGATGTCATGAAACCACTTATAAGCGTCTAAGATCATCCATCAACCTACCTTGCGGCTAGCTCTTAAAAAAAAGAAAAATATCAAAAGAAACATAGATGAGTTAGCGTAGCATACGTCACTGAAATCATAATACTTACCCAGACATAATTCTTCTCCACTCCGTCTCGAACGCTTTCCATTTGACATGGTCCACATCCCGAAAGAGAAAGTGGTACGTCCCGTTAACGAATGTCCTCCTCTTCACCTCAACCGTGAAGGAAGATACATAGTACTGTGATGGCATCTCAGCCTATTGCCAACCATCTGCTCTGGCACATCAACATCACACATCTTTTCCTTTGTCATGATTGGCGTCCTCTCCTCCTCCGTCATTGGGGTAGTCCCCTCCGCCTCGGCCATCTTCTCATTCTCAGCCATCGACTCCGCCTTGGGCACATTCTTCTCCTCTGATGAGTGTATTTCACTTATACTTTAGATATCATTTAAACTTGATATTTAACTAATTTCAACAAGTTTTAGAGCATTTTAATGGGGGTATTGATGTTGTGATCTATGTTGATTAAATTGAAAGAAATAAGTAAAAGTTGGCAAAATTAGATAAGAGGGCTAACTTGTAAGAGATCTAAGTTCGGGGACTAAAGTGAAAATACTCAAAAGTTGTGTCAGACCTCGTAATGAAGATTCAAGAGTGCTATGAGTCCATTAGATGAAGAAGAAGTCAAATGGATGAAATATAGACAAACACATCAATTTTCAACCGAAAAAGTTATGCTTCGAATTTTTGTCTCACATTGAAACTCATTTTTGACATAGAAAACGTTTTAATTGGAATATAATATCTGAAAGTAAAGTTGTAGCCATTTGAGTTATATATCCAACGTATCTTGAATCGTCTCAATCGGATATCGGGAGAATAGGTTATGATGAAAATATTGAAAGATGCACAATGATGAATTTTCATCCAAAACTGGGAGCCGCAACGCCGCCGTTGCTGAAATTCAACAGCAACTGGGTGTCGCAGCGCCACGATTGTGGCGCCGAGGCGTCATTGGGTGAGAAAAAGGGTTTTGAATTTTTGGGCTTTTTTCTTGGCCCAACACGACCCCAACTCTTCTAAGACTTGAAAATACTATAAATACAACATTTAAGACCTAATTTTAGAGGAGAAAAATGGCTTAGGAGGCAAGAAAAAAGGAGGAATCATCAAGAGGAAAGACAACAACGAATTGGAGATGAATTCAAGCAACAAAACAGTTTTTCTTATTCTTTTCTTTTCCATGTTTTTTATTTTAGAATTTAATACATCGTTTCTAGTATTCATGAACTAATTTTACTATCTAGGGTTTGATATAACTAAACTTGAGACATGTTTGGATTCTAATATAGTTTATTTATTTGATATTTCCATTAATTTATTTTTGTTAATTCTTGCGCAATGCTTTCAATTACCTGATCAATAATTGAATGATTCGAAGCTCTAAATTTCTGTACTTGAGAGAGGAAAATTTAGAAGTGATCTAAGAATAAAATAACCTAGGAAATTATAGGTTTCGAGAGATATTATAATTTCTTTGAGGCTTATCCCATTTAAGAATCTTACGCATATAATTTCTACAGTGTTAATTTGAAATAGAGATATTGGAATTAAAATATAGAAATATGATCTATTTAGCACTCGAGAGAGGGAATTGAATTTAATATAAGATTCTCGCCTATAAATTAAGGGAAAATCGATAGAAGTAACTATAGAAGTTTAAAAATATTGTTGATAGTGAGGTGAAATCAATTTCTAGGCTTTCTCACATTGATAATTCCCCTATAGTTTGCCTTATTTCAATTGAATTGTCACACATCCTCGTTATTTTAGTATAAAAATATTGACTTGAGATTTGATTTTGTCTAGATAAAGTAAAAATTGAAATAATTATAGTATTTAGTAGGAATTAAATTACAATCCCCGTGGGTTTGACACTTTGATTCTATCACTATATTATAAAACTTGACACCATATGCTTGCGGCATAAACCACGGTATAGAAAACGCATGACATCCTCCATCATCGGGGCCACACCCTCTTCCTAAAATGCAGCATCTGGCCACGACGGTGAGTGACCCCGATTTTCGTCACCCTCTCCGTCGCATCATCTATCACCTCGGAGTATTCCTATTATATTGCCTCGGAGTGCTACTACCTCCTCCTCAAGGTCTGATATATGGTTGCGTAGTGTTACAACATCTTGATGTAATATCGATATCTCCTCGCTCATCTTTTGCCGCAACGCCCCTATCTCCTCTCGTAGCGCATCCACCTCCCATCTCATCTTCGCCATAATCTAATTAGAAGGACATACAGATCATCGTGTGTAGGAGATCCACGGGAGAGGTGCATGGATGGAAGAGAAGGAGATCTTATCGGTGGAGGTGATCGTCGATCAATTGAACCGCGCTTCCACACAAATAATATTAAAAATTATTAACTTAGTTAAAATGGGCTAACTCATCCAAAACGATAATCAGTAAATTATATTCGATTCACACACTGGATCTCGGTCCAAGATAGAATCGGACATCTGGTCGCGTGGAGTATGTTGAACGGCTAATTCACGTGGAAAACCTCGACCTTTCTCCTCCGTCGACGACGTCAACTCAGTTAGGACCTCAAGCTGACATATTGACATTTCAACTAGTTAATGATCATGTGATGAAATTATGAAACGACATACAATATAAATCTACAATGTGTAATACTCACCTGAGGGTTGTTAGGAGGGCTGATAGTTGTTTGCCCGATGGACATCCATCTGCTCAGAATGCTAGTCAATGATGCATCCGAGGACAACATGTCTCCACTCACCTCGCAAATCGAGTATCCAGAGGGGACAGTCTCATGTGCCAGATCTGCAACACATACACATTATATATAAATTTAGTATAATTTTTTTTAACGTTGATTATGTTAAACATTTACCTGCATTGCCAAGTGCAATCCATACGTATCATACTTACGCATGGACCTCTTGGGCTTTGAGTGTGATCTAATGAAGATGTGTATGGTGTCCTCAAAGCAACCCTGCTCCACGGATAGTTGTTGAACACATCGATGTCGTCACAACTTCCAAATGAAAAATGTCGATAGCAATCTTCTTGTGATGACACCTCATCACGTTCTCAAGGATGTAGACCAGTCCAAGTTTCAATATATCCATCATATGGTCATACTCCCTAATCGCGCCCCTTAACTAGGGTAGAAGTATCGTCCCCCATCCCTAGAACTACGTCTCGTACAGCCTATTGCTTCTCTCAGTCGCTGCCTCATCGCCTGTAATCTTCAGCCCAGCAATCAGGGCAAACTCAAACATGGTTAAACTAACAACCTTGCCCCTGAGGTCGAAGTGGAGGGCATCGTCGTCGACTGGCCTAAGAAGCCGACATAGTAGTGCATCAATGATCTGTCCAGAATACAGCACCTCTGGCAACTGGTACAGGGTCACAGGAAGGACTGTTGCAACATATTTTCGTGCTGATCATCGAGCAACTCCAGCACATAACTAACACTCTTAAAGCTACAGTTCGAAGTAGCTTTCCCCGCCATTCGTCTCAACTCAGCATCTAAATGGTATTCTATCATGCAAAAATTCAAATGTTAAAATATTGAACAATAGATAATAAAATAACGCATAATCTCAGAAAATCGAGTGAACTGAATTGTAACTACCATATGCAAGATATCAACGCTAATAAAAAAATGATTTATAAATTAAAGGGAAAGCACGAAAAATAAATAAAATGTGAATTAAAAAATAATTAATTAAATTAGATACAAATTAATGACCAAAAATAAAAAAAAAATGCAAAAAAAATTAAAGAAAAGAAAATTTAAAAAAATAAAGTAAGAATATGAAAAAGTATTTTAAATTGAAAAAATATTATAATAAGAAGACAATAATTAAGATATTTTTTAAATTATTACCAAAAATAATAATAATAAAAATAAACAAAATTAAATTATAAAAATTAAATAAAGAATATTAATATTATTTAAGTAAAATTGAAAAAAATTAAAGATTTGTTTAAAAATAATTTTAAACTTAAAAAAAAAAAGGAAAAAATAATTTGGTTGAAAAGAATATCTAATTTAATAATTTTCAGTTTAAAATTGTTTATTTAACTTAAAAGGAATAAATATTTTTAATATATAAATTTTACCATATATGTATATATATATATATATATATATATATATATATATATAATAAAACAAAAGGAAAGTTATTGTAATTTTTCTCTTTTTCCTTTCCTTTTGTTTTACCATATATATATATATATATATATATATATAATAAAACAAAAGGAAAGGAAAAACAGAAAAATTACAATAAATTAAATTAAATAAAAATTAAAGAACGAAATAAAAAAAATAAAATACATAATAAAATTTTTATTTAAAATTGTAAAAATTAAATAATTAATAAAATGTAAAAAAAAAACCGATCGACTATTAAACAGTTGGCCCAAGATTTTTAACAGTCCTGGGTCGACAATCGGCCTGACTATTTTTGCGGCTGGAGATCACCATTTCCAATGATCTCCAGCCCAAAAACTCAATTTTGCCCCCCAAAACATCGACTATTCAAGCATCTACCTAAGTAATCAACAAATAAGTTAAATAAATGTCAAAATTAAACAATCATGAAAAATACATTTCATAGTCCACCAAAATTAAGCTTGTTTTTTCGTCGGTGACTGAGTTCTCCGTGTGGTGGTCGACGCCAATCAATGGATTGTGTTGGTCGGTGTTGGTCGACTTTTTCGACTGGATTGACTGCGAGATAATTTTTTCTTTTCTCCTTGAGAGTATTTTTGACCTTTTGTTTTCTAACTCCTATTTCAATCTTTTATCTTTTTTTAAAAAAATTTATTAATGGTCAATGGCCATTTTGGAAAGATGGCCAGGTAAACAGGTATTTCCTCCATAATATATGGACCCAAAATTAATTATCTACTTTTTATCACTATATTTTATAGGATATGCTGCTTAAATTTTACTTTAAGCATTTTCAAACTAGCATTTCATGCATATTTTGTAAGACTTAATTTACAATTTTAGTTGATCGAATAAACTTTTAATCTTCATATCCTATGCTCACAACTTATTATCAAATTTTGTACACATATTTTATTTGACTCACTACTTAAATCTAACTTAAGCACTCCCAAATATTAATTTTAGGAATAATGCTATTGAACATCAGTCTATGTGGCATGTTGGTGTCATCAATTAATAAATATAATTAAATGTATTGTTATGAGATTCATTTAATTGGATATATCATATGTTGCTACATAAATTGGTGCTTAACACCAGTAATGATGAATAACATTACTCTTAAATTAAGTTGGTCTAATATACCTTTTTATTCACACATTTTAAGGATTCACAATTTATAAGCACTTCTAAGCATGCTCAGGTAGATATCAGAGGATTAACTAGTCGAAAAAATTTAATTCTAAACGCTGTATTGAAATAATTACTAGGGAAATTTACAAAATACAGTTATATGGTGATTAACAATTTGCATACCATATTTTGTATTTTTACCTTTTATGTATTACAATTATGTAATGGTAAAAAAATCATTTGCTGAAAAATAGAAAGAAATTACAATATTTCATTGTTAATTGTTGAACATATAAAAATATGGGTAGTTAGCACCAAACGCCCATACCTTTTAATATTATTGTACAAAACGTTCATACATTTCATTTTTTGACATTTTGACCTTTATTTTCATCTTTCATTGTCGAAAACATTCATCCATTTATCGCCAGTTGCTCCATTAATTCAATATAAAAAGCTAGGGTAATTAGTACAAAATATTCATATCTTTCAATATTATTGTACAAAACGTCTGTACTTTTCATTTTTTGATATTCTCACTCTTATTTTCATATTTCATCGTCAAAAACGTCATTTTATTTACATATCATTAATAAGTCAATACTAAAAGCCAATTTTCTTTTCAAACTTAACACATTCTTCATGCATTCAAAATAGTTATTCCATAAGTAACAGTAACNTATTTACATATCATTAATAAGTCAATACTAAAAGCCAATTTTCTTTTCAAACTTAACACATTCTTCATGCATTCAAAATAGTTATTCCATAGGTAACAGTAACGTGAATATAAAAATAATTTATATAATTATTACATTAAAAAAAAAAAAGAAAAAATAGCGTAAAGAACATTGTAAATACAAATAAAAAATTTCTAGTGGCTATATTCTTATTAATATTCTTTGATTAATGATTAGAAATTTAAAATAAACCAAGTAAGATAATTTTAATATTATATATAAGGAAAATATCTCCGAATTACACCCTACATTTAAGGTATATTTACCATTTTCATATGATATTTTCAAATTTACATTTTGCCTAGTGTTATACGTGTTAGATTATTTTAGTATTTATTTACTTGTTTCCTATTATTAGGAAGTTTCCTATTATTGATAGGTTTCATATTTTCTATATTTTTCTATATTTTCTAGTGAATATATATAAACACATTTATTATGTAATTTCATCATTCAGTTTTTTATTGGAATAAGAATCCCTAGTTTTCTTAATTTCTATATGGTTCCTCCATGAATTTTGTTCATCTTATTGAAGAAAGATTATTCTTAGCCACCTAATTGTTTTTTGGTGTGTTTGTACAATCGTTTTTTTTTTTTTTTTGCTTTTTTTGCATCACTTTCGCTACCGTTCACTCGCTTCTGCACTTTTTGCTTGGATTTTGGTTTTGATTTCGTTTATTGTTTGGTAATCATTTGTTAATTTTTTTAAATTTTATCTCATCATGTCTGGTCATAAAGATCTCTCCAGTCGATTAGTATGCAATTAGATGGAAAAAATTATTCGAATTGGAGTTATGTTATGAAGAATTTTTTGAGGGGAGTACAAGAATTCAACCTTTAGACAAGGCTTCTGATTATGCAGAATCATTGGATGTTTGGGAGGTTGATAATTCGAATATTATCACTTGGATCAATAATTCTATTACGCACTCTATAAGTGCTCAGTTGGCAAAGTATGAGACTGCCAAAGAGATTTGAGATCATCTGGTAAAACTATACACGCGGTCTAACTTTGCAAGAGAGTATATGTTGGAGACGGATATTCGTGCTCTTCAGCAGAAGGATTTGAGCATTTAAGAATTTTATTCTGACATGTTAGAATCATGGGATCAGTTAGCACTTACAGAGTCCACTGAATTGCGAGCATTCCTACCTTACGTCGCTCGTAGAGACGAACAGCGACTGGTACAATTTCTGATGGCCCTCCTTCATGATTTTGATGGATTGCGTGGGACAATTTTGCATCGTAGTCCACTTCCTTCTGTTGATTCGATGGTCAATGACTTTTAGTTGAGGAGATACGTCTTAAGTCTCATGCAGACAAGGGGACTGTCCTAACGTCTACTCAATCTATTTTTGTAGTGCCTCAAAGACCCCTGAATAATAATCAAAATAGGTCAAATTCGAAGGTTTCTCCTAATGAATGTGCTTTCTGTAAGAAAAAGGCCATTGGAAGGCTCAGTGCCCATTACTGTTGAATAAAGTTAAACTACCGCAACCCCACCAGCAGCAGCAACGACAACAACAACCTCAGCAGCCACCACTACCATCTCAGATTCCTCCATGGAAATTTGGTAATCAATCACCCAGCCTAATAATGCAGTGGCTGCACCACCGTTAGATCCGTATATATTTAAGCAACTTCAAAAGTTTCTTGCCTCATAGCCACATGCCATGCCTACTTCCTCTCATATATGTTTGTCATCTTCTAGTACTTCAGATATATCTCCCCCCTTGTGGGTCTTAGATTCTGGTGCCTCTCATCATATGTCACCTAATCTATCATCATATGCTTCTTTTTCTCTCAATTCGTCTGTGTTAAATGTGACTGCTGATGGCACTCCTATGCCATTAATAGGCGTTGGTTCAATTATTACATCTTGTTCGTCTCTTCCGGATGTTTATTACATTCCTAGTCTTACTTTGAATCTTGTTTCTATTAGTCAATTATGTGAGTCGGGATACTTAGTCTCTTTTTCTTCTTCCACTTGTTATGTGTAGGACTCGCAATTTCAGAAGCTGATTGGGACATGCCATAGGTAAGGAAGACTCTATGTTTTGGATCATCTCAAAGTATCGGAAGTTGCAGCTTCTAGTGTGGATTTCTCATCTTTTCGTTTGAGTCGTTCATCTTCTGATTTTTATTTATGACATTCTCGTTTAGGTCATGTCTCAACGTCTCGTTTACAAGTTTTAGCTTCTACTGGAGTATTAGGAAATTTAAAAACATATGATATTTCTGATTGTAGCGGTTGCAAGTTGGCAAAAAAAATTTGCCTTACCATTTTATAGAAGTCTTTTTTTTTTTTTTTCTCTTGCTCCATTTGATCTTGTTCAGTCTGATGTGTGCCTTCCCCTATAACCACAAAAGGGGGTTCGTGATATTATGTTTCATTTATTGATAATTGTACCCGTTATTCGTGGATTTATCTTATGAAACGTCGTTCTGATTATCTTACTATTTTCAATAACTTCAGAGCTCTTGTAAAAACTCAACAATCGACTCATAAAATGTTTTCGTTATGATTTGGGAAGAGAATATACTTTTAATAATTTTTCTAATTTGCTTGCTTCCGACGGTACTCTTCATCAAACTTCTTATACAGATACCCCTGAACAGAATGGTGTTGTAGAAAGGAACCATAGGCATCTTGTTGAAACAGCCCATTCTCTTTTATTGTCTGCCGATATTCCTAGTACATTTTGGGGAGAAGCATTTCTTACTGTTGCTCATTTGATTAATATGATTCCAACCTCACATAATTCAAGTCTGTTACCATTTGAGAAGTTGTATGGATATGTTCCTGATTATTCTTCCTTGCTTGTTTTTGGTTCTACCTATTTTGTTCTCCGACTTCATGTCGAGGGTAATAAATTGTCCTTCTGATCTTCTTAGGCTATGGCGTAGGTCAAAAATGATATCGTTGTTTTGATCCAATCAGTCAAAAATTATATGTCTCTCGTGATGTTGTATTTCTTGAGCATATTCCATTATTTTCTATTCCTGTTAGTCCTCATAATATGACCAAGTTTGATCATATTCGCATTGATCCCTCCACTATTGACACTGAGGAAGCACCACCCACTACTCTAGTTTTAGATAATGCATCTTGTAGGTTTTCCACTGATAGCTCAGTAGATTCTGGTACTTTGGTTCTTGATACACCTACTCCTCATCTTGTGGCTGCCCAATCATTTCCTGAGACTGTGGCTCCTCCTATTCGCCAGTCTACACGCGTTCGTAAGTCTACTAAGCTATCAGATTTTTCTTACTCTTGTATTCTAGCTATTTTACTTCATTTTTAGCTTTTATTCATCGTCTTTCTATGCCCTGTCCTATAGAGAGGATGTTCGTGACCTACTTTGGCAGGATACTATAGCTGAGGAACTTACTGCTCTGCATCAGACTTGTACTTGGGACTTGGTATCTTTACCACCAGGATAACGCGTCGTTGGTTCTCGTTGGGTCTACAAAATCAAAACTAAGTCCGATGGATCTATTGAAAGATATAAGGCCCGACTTGTTGCTAAATGTTACTCTCAGAAGTATGGCATGAATTATGAGGAAACTTTCGCCCTTGTTGCAAAAATGACTACTGTTCGTACGCTCATTGCTGTTGTTTCTGTTCGTCGATGGTGCATATCTCAAATGGATGTCAAAAATGCCTTTTTGAATGGTGATCTTCATGAAGAAGTTTACATGGAGCCTCCTCCTGGTGTTTCTCACCAACCTGGTGAAGTCTGCAGGCTCCGAAAAGCTCTTTATGATCTCAAACAAGCACCCATAGGTCGTATTAAGCTCTCTTTATATGTTGATGATATGATTATTACTAGTGATGATGTTGACAGAATTGCATCTTTAAAGCCTGAGTTAGCTCGTTGCTTTGCAATGAAAGATTTGGGCTCGCTACGTTATTTTCTGGGTATTGAGGTCGCCTCCTCTCCGAAAGGTTATATTTTATCCCGGTCCAAGTATATAGCTGATATATTTGAGCATGCTATTATGGGCAACTTGGTTTATATCGTACTATTGTTGGTAACTTGGTTTATCTCACAATCACTCGTCCAGATATTGCACATGTTGTTCATATAGTTAGTTAGTTTGTTACTGCGCCCAAGCTCATAGGGCTGCTGTTCTTCGTATTCTAAGGTATCTTCGGGGCATTCAATTTCAGAGTCTTTTACTTCCGTCTACTTCATTTTTAGAGCTGCGTGTGTACTCTGATACTGATTGGACTTGCGATCCTACAGATGGTAAGTCCACCACTGGCTTCTGTATTTTTCTTGGCGATTCTCTTATTTATTGGAAGAGTAAGAAGCAAGATGTTATTTCTAGATCTTCCACAGAAGCAGAATATCGTGCCATGACTTCTACTACTTGTGAGATAGTTTGATTATGTTGGTTGCTTGCAGATATGTGTATTTATCTTCATCACCCTACTCTCTTATATTGCGATAATAAGAGTGCTATTCAGATTGCAATTAATTCGGTATTTCATGAGCGGACCAAACATATTGAGATTAATTGTCACGTCGCTCGCCATCATTTTCAACTTGGCACCATCACATTACCTTTCATTCCTTCCGTGCAGATTGCTGACATGTTTACCAATGCGCACATCACTTTGTATTTTCGTTTCTTATTTGACAAACTCTCTATGCATCTAGCAGTAGCATCATGAGTTTGAGGGGGATGTTGGATTATTTTATTATTTATGTACTTGTTTCCTATTATTAGTAGGTTTCATATTTTCTATATTTTTCTATATTTTCCAGTAAGTTTATATAAACACTTTTATTATGTAATTTTATTATTCAATTTTTTATTGTAATAAAAAGCCCTAGTTTTCTTAATTTCTACA